>PVIA01004938.1:0-125919 GCA_004024845.1 Tonatia bakeri
ACAACAAAACAAAGAAACAAGCAAAATTTTGTCAAAGACACTGCAATAGAGGACAGGCAGAAAGTGACCAGAGGAGAGAGAAGAGGGAATTTCAGGGGAAAAGGGGAAGGGTTTACAGGAACAAAGTTAAAAGACACATGGATAAAAACTAGGGGGAGGGTGGTAATGGGAGGGAAGTTGGGAGGGAGGGGTGAGTGGGCTTGATTGGGAGTAAAGGGGAGAAAACTTTACTTGAACAATCATTAAAATAAATTTTTTTAAAAAAGAATAAGAAAAAAAATTAGTTTGCAGATTGTTGTGGACAGTTTGAAGTGTAAGATGTCTGTTGCCTTTGTTCCCTGTCCTTGAGTCTGAAAATAAAGGTGGGAAAACTTCACACACTGTGAAAGCAACAATAATACAAAGAGTGCTTTGCCTTCAGTGCCTCAGACATCAAAGAAATGGCAAGCTGCACACCTCATTTTATACACAGCTCTCTTTAAGAACATTCTGTGCACATAAAATAAAATTGAACTGAAAGAAATCTCATTACTCAACTTTTGCTTTACAGAGGACACGTTGGTATGGAAATCTCTAAGAAAATGTGTTTTTTAAAGGAACAAAAATGGGCCCCAGTTGGGTAGCTCAGTTGGTTAGAGTGTCATCCCAATATGCAAAGGTTGTGTTTGATCCTCAATCAGGACTCATACAAGAATCAACCAATGAATGCATAAATAAGTGAAACAACAAATTGATGTTTCTTTCTCTCTTTCTCTAAAAAATAATCAATAAGTTTTTAAAAAGGAATTAAAAACAGTTAAGATTATAAATGCAAGGTATGTTTTATGGCTAGAGTCTGTTTTTTCTATTACTAAAGGGGAAGTGAGAAGACCCTACAACCTTATTTTAGCTGTACCTCCTCACTGCCACCAGATGTGTTAGAAGAACCCCAGAGAGCTGATTAGCTGGGAGGAACTTACAGTCTTGGGGCTCCCCTTCTGAGAATACACAGGGTAGCCCTGGTGCTCTAGGCCTTGAAAGTCCTGAGGTGAATGAGGGCAGAGGAAAGGGGAGGTGGGTGAGAACACAGCTGGCCAAGATGGCTAGTTGATCTATTTGTATTTTCTTTATTTTAGATTCCACTTTATTAATGTGTATTTTTACAGGAAATCACCCATTTCCTCTAGGTTTTCAGTGTGATGCAATAGATTTATTTTACTTTCTACTTCTCCTGTCTTTCCAGTTTTCTACAGAATTGTTACAAAGAATAAATATTGATACATTATTATTGATTTAAGTCTGTATTTTATTTGGGTTCCCACATTCAAGGCTCAGTCTCAGTCCTCGTGCCTCTATTAATTACCTTTCTGATCTTCCAACCAGAGAAGTTAATGTGACAGCTGGGATATCTGGTGATTGAATTGGATGATATGATAGGAAATGAGACCAGGAGAAGTAATGAGACTGATAAAGAGTCTCAACACTGCAAATGATAGAGATTTTATTCTCTAGGTCAAGGGGAAACTATTGGTAGTTCTTACATAGAGGAAGTGACAGGCTTAGTTTCCAATTTGGAAAGATCAAGCTCATCACAGCGTGGAGGTTAGACTAGATGACAGAGGGACAGGAAACAAAGAGACCCATAAGAAGACTGGTGAGAGGTGGTGCAGGCCTGAGCTGAGACAGGGACCATGAGACTGCAGGGGTGCAGGTGTTACAAAGACCAAAGAAGGCTGTGGTTAATACCCTGATGATAAAGCCAGCACAGGTGCAAGAGTTAGTACCTCGGGGGAGTTTGGCTTTTTGGACACCAATAAGGAGAGCTCATTCTGCTAAAAGGATGCTATTTGCTAAATTCTTGATTTATCTGGCTCATAGAAGATTTGAAAAAGAACAAAGAAAGGAAGAGGGAGAGAGAGTGAATGCTGATCGAATGTTGGACAGGCTCACTCACTGAATCCTCAGTCATCCTGAGAGGGAGTGGTTATCCTCATCTGACATCCAGGAGACTGAGTTTACATCTATTTGCCTGAAATCACACAGCTAGTAGGTGGTAGACCTAGAAGTCAGCTCTGTGCCTGCCTGGGGTTCAGGAACTCCCCCATTAAAAAATGCCATCCCAGACTCCATTCTGAAGAGTTAGGAAGCTCTTGTCAGTTGAGATTCAGAGGAAGGGAACAAGGACAGAAGCAGATTGGTGATCAGGACAAAAGAACAGATTTTAAAACTCCAGAAGGCAGGCAGAGTGTAGAAGCAAGGAAAGCATGTTATAGGAACCTGGTGCTGTTGGTACTCCAGTGAACAGCCAGGCCACCTTCCACACGTGTCCCCTTCCCCAGCTTCTTGCAAAAGTACTTGCATTACTCTACTTGTCCAGGCACCTGTGTGTGCAAGTTCTTCTGGCCCATCTTGGCCCATTTAGGTCCTGGTTCTCCACTCAAACCTGTGTTAGAATCAGTCTTCAGTTTAAATATCTGTAAAATAGAGATTAGTAATCGTCCCTGCCTCCTCTGGCAAATTAAAGCAGTAGGTGAGATGAGTCATGTAAAGGGCCTAAAACTGGAATTGCCTCAAAGTGAGTTTAGTACCAGTGGTCTGGATTTTAACTTTTATGGTTAGTGGGGAGAGTCCTTAAGGCAGGGAAACACACTTTGCTGCCATCTCATGTGCGTGTTGGAAATAACACCTGAGTGAAGGTCAGCAGGCAAAGTTTTTCTTTGCTGCCACAGTATCTCCTGTGCTTCTTAAGTATACCTGAGTGGAAATTACCAAGAAGACTATTCTTTGCTGCCATCTAGTGTGAAACTACTGAATAACAACTGAGTGTAAACCATTGTAAAAAGTTTTGTCTGCCTACTGGTATGCATCTTTGAAATACAGCTGAGTGGAGCTCACCAGGAAAAACTCTTCTTTGCTGTCATCTAGTGTGCAATTTGAAAATAACATGATTGGAGGTCACCAGGAAATACACAAACTCTATTGCCATCTAGTATGCAACCAGTGAATAACCCTGACAGTCACCAAAAAAAAAAAGCTTTTTATCTGCTTCCATTTAGTATTTACCTTCAATAACATCTGAGGGCAGGTCATGAAGAAAAGCCCACGCCTGTTGCCATCTAGTGTGCAAATTACGAATAACTAAATAGTAAAAGTCACCAAAAGATGCATTTCTCTGCTGCCATATTGTGTGCATTCTGGAAATAACAATTTAGTGAAGGTCACCAGAAAAATTCTTCTCTACTGCTATTTAGAGTGAAAATTGGGAATAACATCTTAGTGGAGGTTACCAGGAAATGCACTACTCTGCACAACCAGTGAATAACATCTGAATAATGTTACTATGAAAAGTTAATTCTCTACTGTTAATCTGTGTCCGTCTTGGGAATAACTCCTGAGTGGAGCTCACTAAGCAAATCTTTTCTCTATTGCATCGTGGGAATAATACCTTAGGAAAGTCACCAAGAAAAGCTAACCTGGGAAGGAATCAATTGTACAAATTGCTTGTAACACCTGAGTGAAGTTCACCAGGAAATGAACTACTCTGTTGCCATCTAGTGTACAAGAAGTGCATAACACTTTTATGTTACTAAAAAAAGATATTTTCTCCTGCCATTTAATGTGCATCTGGTAAATAACACCTGGCTGTTCTCACCAAAATTAGCTTTTCTCTGGTGTCATTTAGTGTTCACCTTTGGAATAACACAATATTGCAAATTATGAAGAAAAGCACTTCTCTGTTATTATCTAGTGTGTATCTTGGAAATGACACCTGAGCGTGTATCATAAATAGTTGCTCACTGCTGCCATGTAGTGTGCAATATTAAAATAACACCTGAATGAAACTCACTGAGAAAATCTTTTCTATGCTGCTGCCATCTAGAAAGCAACCAGTGAATAACACCTGAGTGCATGTTATCATACAAAACTTCTCTGCTACTATCTTGTGTGCTGAGTGAAAATAACACCTGAGTAGAAGTTACAAGAATAGGATATTCTTTACTGTCATCCAGTGTGCAACTGCTGAATAACACCTAAGTTTATACCATCATAAAAAGTAATTATCTGTCCTGGCTGAGAGGTTCAGTTGATTGGAGTGTCATCCTGTACACCAAAAGGTTGTGGCTTTGATTCACCATCAGTGCACAAACCTATGCTGAGGGTTTGATCCCCACCCAGCTGAGGCATATATGGGAAGCAACCAATTGATGTTTCTCTCCCACAGTGATATTTATCTTTCTTTCTCTGTCTCTCAAATCAATCCTCGAGGAATGATTAAAAACATATCCTCGGGGGAGGATTAAAAACAAATGAAAAATAATTCTTTGCTACCATTTCATATGCATATTGATAATAAAATCTGAGTGGAAGTGAACAGCAAACACTATTCTCTGTTGCCACCTGATGTGCGACTGATGAATAAAACCTGAGTTTATGCCATCATAAAAGTTACAGCTACTATCTACTGTGCATATTTGAAATAACAATTGAGTGGAGATCACCATGTGCATATTTTAAATAACATCTGAAAGAAACTCACAAGTAAAAGCTCTTCTCTGCTGCTATCAAGGGAGCAACCCATGAATAACACCTGAGGGTATATCATCTTAGAAAATTTTTTTCTGTGACAACATAGTGTGCAGCTGAAGAATAACCCCTGAGTGGAATTCTCCAGGAAATGCTCTTTTCTGCTGCTATGTCATTTGCATCTTGAAAACAGCAGCTGAGTGGAGGTCATGACTAAAGGGTATTCTCTGCTGCTATCTAATGTGCAACTAGTGAATAACAACTAAGTATAGGTCATCATAAATGTTAGTCTCTGCTGCCATCAATTTGTATCTTGGGACTAACACCTTAGTGGAGATTACCAGGAAAAGCTTTGTTCTTCTGGCAACTAGTGTGAATGTTTGGTGTAACACTTCAGTGGAGCTCACCAGGGAAGGTTCTTTGTTGCTGCCCTTTCGTGTGAAATTAGCAAATAATACCTGAGTGTATGCCATAATAAAAAGTAATTCTCTGCTGACATCTATTGTGTGTTTTGAGAGTAACACTTAGATTATAGGTCATCGGAAAAGGTTCTTCTCTGCTGCCATCTAGTGTGCAAGTTGTGAATAATACCTGAGTGTATAACATTATAAAACATTTTTTGCTGGCATCTAGTATGAATCTTGTGTGTTCCACGGGAGTAGAACACACTGAAAAAGCTTTACTCTGCTGTTATCCCTTGTTCATTTGAGAATAACACCTGAGTTGAGGTCACCAGTCAAAGCCATTCTTAACTTCCATCTAGTACGCATCGTGGGAATAACACCTGAGGAAAGGTCACCAGGAAATTTTATTCTCTGCACTTAGTGTGCAACTAGTGAATAACACCTATGTGTATGCCATCATAAACATTAATATCTGCTGTCATCTAATATGCGCCTTGGGAATAAAACCTGGGTGGAGATCACCAGGAAAAGCACTTCTCTACTGCCAACTACTGTGCAACCTGGGACTAGCACCTGGGTTCAAGTCATGAAGAAAAGCACTTCTCTATTGCCACAAGTGAGCAAATTAGGCATCACACTTTAGTGAAGGTCATCAGGAAAATGTATTCTCTGCTGCTGGCAAATGGGCATCTTGAATAAAACATGGAGTGGAGGTTACCAAGAAGTGCTCTTTGCTTCTGCCATCTAGTGTGTGGCCTGGGAATAACATCTGAGTAGAGATTACCAGGAAAATTTCTTCTCTGTTGATTTTTAGTGTGAACAGTGAAAATAAAACTGGAGAGAAGGTAACCAAGAAAAACTTGTCTGAGCTGCATCTAGTGTGTACCTTGGTAATAACACCAAACAGGAGATCACCAAGAAAAGCTCCTTTCTGGTGTCCTTTAGTTTGCTCATTGGGAATAACACCAGAATTGAAGTCATGATGACCAGCAAATCTCTGCTTTCATCTAGTGTTTTTTCTTGGGAAGGACATGTGAGTGCAAGTAGTGGTTCAGGACCAGTTCACCATGTGTATTTCTTTCCTATAAGTTATATAAGTACATACTAGGTACTATGAGCAGTAGTTATTTTTTTGTTACATTTAAAATTAGAAAAAAATCTGAATAATAAAGAGGTACACAAATAGCTTCTAGTCTTTTGTATGGGTGGGTATTAAACCATCTCTCCAAATAAATGCCATCTTTTAATTATAATCTCATGAAATGTTTAAATAAGTGTTATAGTACAAAAGGGGGGGCAAGGGCAGCCAAGGCAATATACTATTACCCTAAAGGAACCCCCCAGGTTTGTTATGTCCGCCACCAAAGGAAAGATATCTCTCAATGCCCAAGATTCGTGAAAAGGAAAGGAATTTATTATTCATTTGAAATAACACAAACTAAAGTTCCCCACAAATGCACACAGTCCTCCCAGCACCCTCCACGTGGCAAAAGGGAGCACTTCCAAAGTCTCGTGGTCCTGACTCTCACCCAAGCCTCATGGTCCTAACCAAGACACCAAAGCCACGTAATCCTAAACAGATGTGTGGTCCCAAAAAGAGAGACCCCCAATGGCTGCTGTGCCTCCATTTAAATCCCAGCGCCAATCTTCCTCTGCAGCCCCATTTCTGGCTCCTCTCACAATTGGCCACAGCTGCCAGCATTCTGGGCAGGTGTGGCCCTGTGGTGTGGAGCCAATTATCTCCAAGCTCTTCTGGACCCTATTACAAATCCCTATTTGGGACTCCCCTCTTGGCTGCACCCTGTTACATAAGCACTATGTCAAAGTTTTCCGATATTGTCAGCTTCTGGCATTGATGGTATTTTGACTATGGAAAGGCATCTTTGATCATTTTTATCAGCCATTCTCTCCATTAGAATGGAAGACTATAGTTTATTTTAAGTTTACCCAGCCACCTGAGAATATTTAATTTTCAAGCCACAGTCTGGCCATGGGTAGCAACAGAAAGAACTCATCTGTAAAGTATTATTCATGACTCAGTATCTACTGCTTACGCATTACTTTTCCTAAAAAGCATTTAACAAGGCATTTATGTGCACCCAAGTAGAGAAAGTTTTCCTTCCTGGTTTGTGGTAGACTTAACAATAAGTTGCACACCAGCATGTTTCTTTGTACACTTAAACTGCTATTATCATTACCACTATCAACTTTAATTAAAAGAGAAACAACCTAGTAAATGATGCATGGACATTTTTATATTCAAGATTTGTTCTTAAATAATATAAACATAAAAATTTTAAAAACAAAGGTATCTTCTAGAAATTTGATGTTTCACTTGTAAAATAATTTTCTAAAATTCTTGGCCAGAGTATTTGGGACAAAATCAAGCTTATAATATCTGATACCATCTATGATTTAGCCTATAGGTTTGCTGTAACATAAACTAGTGAGGTTTAAATAGTTGAATGTTGTCTAATTCTTGAGGTCTTTTTCTTCACTGACTTAATTACCACATCAAGAAAACAACATGAGGCCTGGAGAGGTGGCTCCATTGGTTGGAGCATTGTCTTGTGTACCAAAAGGTTTTGGATTCTATCCCTGATCAGTGAATATACCTAGGTTGTGGATTTTATCTCCAGTGGAGGTACATACAGGAGGCAACCAATCTATGTTTCTCTCTCACATAGAAGTTTCTTTGTATCTCTCTCTCTCTTTCTCTCTACCTTGATCTCTCTCTAAAATCAATTAAAAAACATTCTTGGGTGAGGATTAAAAAAAAAGAAAACAATCTGATTCACTTTTATGTTATAAAATGTACCTTACCCTTAATTTAGTTAAATATATTTATCTAGAGTATTATCAGGTATTTCTCATCTTAAAGAAAAATCAGAGACTTGTGGCCAAGATGGAAGCATAGGTAGGTACACTATGCCTCCTTCTACAACAAAAAGAAGGACAACAACAAATTTAAAAACAAAAAACAACCAGAACTGACAGAAAAGCAAACTGTATGGAAGTCCCACAACCAAGGAGTTAATGAAGAAACATTCATCCAGACTGGTAGGAGGTACAGAGATGGGAAACCAGGGTGGAGACGACTCACAGCAAGGTGACCACTGGAGGAGTGGACAGTCCTATATTTGCGTGTCGATAAACCAAGAGGAAAAACTGGAGATCAAGATAGACTGCACAGCCAAGGGTTCCAGCATGGGGAAATAAAGCCTCAAAACCTCTGACTGAAAAGACCTGTGGGTGTTGTTCCAGTGGGAGAAACTCCAGCCTCACAGGAGAGTTCATTGGAGAAACTCACAGGGACCGAGAACATACACAAACCCAGCCACCTGGGAATCATCATCAGAAGGCTCCGATTTTCTTATGGGTAGTGAAGGAAGTGATGAAAAGCTGGCCAGGAGCCGAGCAAGCAGCACTGCTCCCTCTCAGACCCCTCCCACACATTCAGGTCCACAACACAGTGACTTCGTTTGCCCTGCCCTGGTGAATACATAAGGCTACACCCCTTACTACATAATAGGCATGTTGAGACAAAAAAAAAAAAAAATGGCACAAATGAAAAAACAGATCAAAGCTCCAGAAAAAATACAACTAAATGATGAAGAGATAGCCAACCTACCAGATGCACTCCTTGCAACACTGTACCAAATATCTGAGTTAGTCTGGGGCCTCTCTGCAGTCCACAGAGATTCTTAATCTGGCGGCAACAAAGACAAAATCCATGATAAGAAAATTAGTATATATAATTTCTTAACAGGTTGCTTTCCAGATGCTTTTCCAAAGTCAGAATGACCACAGGCAAGTGAGGAAAAAGGCAGAGAACTGCTCATGACAAAGTGGAAAGTTATAAATATGAAGAACCATAGTATTTCCATCAGGATATTATGCACAACAAAGCACCAGGTATGCATTGGCCATGGCTGATACAATTAATCCCACTAAAAATTACATGAATTTTATTTAACTACCCACTTTCAGAGAGGCAAATTGAAGCTCAAAGGGATGATGAATATTCCCAGATAGAAGCTAAAGTCAGGCATGGTCACCTTGTGCTGTGGAGAAAGCCAGCAATCATCTAGTGGAAAGCTGGTCCATGATATACTGTGTGGTATTAAATGCCATTTAGATGAACAGCTAGGTAGTCATTTACATGGATGTTCTACATTGAATGGTAAGTACTACAGATACATGGGACACCACTTTCTAATGCCTCCTGGATAGCCCCCAAAGTGCAAGTTTTATTCACAGATAAGCTGGTGTTATCTTCACACTAAGTAAGTAGAAAAGAGACATAATGCAGGCATCATCCCTGGGAACCACCAAAAGGATTATAGTGTGAACATCACCCAGAAACTCTTAGTTCTTTATGGACATGGGTGGAGGAATGGAGATTTTTTTTAAGATTTTATTTTATTTTTTAGAGGGGGAAGAGAGAAAGATAGGGAGAGAAACATCAATGTGTGGTTGGCTCTTAAATGTGCCCTAGGCTGGGAATAGAAACAGTGACCCTTTGATTCACAGACTGGCATTCAACCAGTGAGCCAAACCAGCCAGGGTAGAACGGAGATTTTTAACATAAAAATATTCTGAGCTATAAATGTACAATTTCTGTTAACTGGTTTGAAAAAATACGTACAATTATTTCCCTCAGGGCATTTTGTTAGGTGAGGAACAACAGTTCTTCCCGTAGGAAGTCTCTTAAGAGCTTTGTCCCAGTGAGTCTGCAAGAAACACCCTGACTACAGAGACTAGAATATAGAAACTTAGGGATTTGAATGGCTGCTCAATCTCTTTCAGGTCAGAACTGACAACCCTTGAAAATATATCTCTCCACATTCCCTCTAAGCTACTGAGGCTTGATTTGCCCCTGACATGAAACAAAATGATCCACAAGATGTCATCCTTTTCCAATTTGGAGACACTGTGTGAAAAAAAAAAAAGACACATTATAATAACTTTTAACATTTCAAGTAAGGTTGTTGATTGTTCTTCCTTTTGCAGTAAATCAAGTTTTCATACCATGATTATGAATATCTTAGATTTTGCAAAGGGGTAATTGGACAATTCAGTTGGTGAGATAGTCCACTACAGAGAAAGAATTTGAGCCAATAACATAGGAATAGACAAGCCTTTATGTGGCCAATGAACATCTGATAAATCCTTATAGTATGAATGAAACAAGGAGCTATGAAGGAGCACTGAGGGAGCATGAACAACCTGACACCAGGTAGGTTTAATACTAAAACAATAATAATTATTATGCCTGCCTTGTAGGTCAAGTCCCCACTAGGGGGTGTGTGAGAGGCAACAACACATTGAAGTTTCTCTCCCTCTCTTTCTCCCTCCATTACCCTCTAAAAACAAAGAAATAAAACCTTAGAAGAAAAAAGAACTCAAAACTAGATGCACATTCTGGCCAGGATGGAGGTGTAGGTAGAAACCCTTCACTTCCTCACACAACCAAAAGGAGAATAACAACCAAACTAAAATCAATAAACAACCAGAAATGCCAGACAAATCAAACTGCATGGAACTCTGACAACCAAGGAATTAAAGAAACAGTCAACCAGGCCAACCAGACTGGTAAGAAAGGCAGATGGAGAGGACCCATAGTGAAGCTTTGTAACATGTGGGCGGGGCAGTCCTAGAGAAAAGCAGCGTGGCAGCAGACCACGTGGGTGGGATGGGAAGAACAGGAAACTGAGACTCAGAGCTGACTGTGGAATATGATGGGGGTTGCCAAGGTAGGAGAAACTCCCAGTCTCACATGAGGGTTCCTTAGAAAGTAGTCTAGAGCCTAGCAGGTGAGCTGCATTGTTCCCTATCTGGTTCCTTCCACATAGGAAGAAGGGACAGAGATGGGCAGACAAAGTGCAGAGTAGTTGCATGAAGGTGTTGGCTGCAGGACAGGGGCAGGTGAGGCAGTGGCTGGTGGACTGCGTGGGGCGGCAGCGGTGGAGCTGATGGTCCCACATTTGAATGTCAATAAACCAGGAGGAACACCTGGGGAGTGAGACAGCCCACACAACCCAGGGTTACAGTGTGGGGAAATAAAGCCTCAAAACTACTGACTGCAAAAAACCTGTGGGGGTTGAGGTGGTGGGAGAAACTCCCAATCTCACAGAAGTGTCCATTGGAAAGACCCACAGGGTCCTAGAATGTACCCAAAGCTACCCACACAGGAATCAGCACCAGAAGGGCCCAATTTGCTTGTGTGTAGCAGAGGAAGTGACTGAAAGCACCCAAGAGTCAGGCAAGTAGCAGTGGTTCCTCTCAGAACCATCCCCAACACACAGCCCCACCACACAGTGATGTGGGTTTTTCCCCCTGGCAAATACTAAGGCTCCATCCCTTACGACATAACATGCATGCTGAGACAAAAAAAGTGTAACCCAAATGAAAGAACAGATCAGAGCTTCAGAAAAAATACAGCTAACTAATGAAGAGATAGCCAACCTATCAGATGCACAGTTCAAAACACTGGTAATCAGGATGCTCACACAAATGGTTGAATATAGTTACAAAATAGAGGAAGAAGTGAAGGGTACACAAAGCAAAAAAAGGAAAATATACAGGGAACCAACAGTGACAGGAAGAAAACCGGGACTCAAATCAATGATTTGGAGCAAAAGAAAGAATGGAGCATTCAGCCAGAACAGAATGAAGGAACAAGAATTCAAAAAAATGAGGAGAGGCTTAGGAACTTCCAGGAGAATTTTAAACATTCCAATATCTGAATCATAGGGGTGCCAGAAGGAGAAGAGGAAGAGCAAGAAATTGAACACTTATTTAAAAACAAAATGAAGGACAACTTCCCTAATCTGGCAAAGGAAATAGACTTCCAGGAAGTCCAGTAAGAGCCAAGAGTCCCAAGGAAGTTGGACCCAAGGAAGCACACACCTAGGCAATCATAATTACATTACACAAGATCAAAGATAAGGAGAGAATCTTAAAAGCAGCAAGAGAAAAGAAGACAGTTACCTATGAAGGAGTTCCCATAAAACTATCGGCTGATTTCTCAAAAGAAGCCATATGGTCAAGAAGGGGCTGGAAAGAGTATTCAAAAGCATGAAAGTCCAGGATCTACAAGCTAGATTACTCTATCCAGCGAAGCTATCATTTAGAATGGAAGGGCAGATAAAATGCTTTCCAGACCATCATCAAGACCTTATTATATGAAATGTTAAAGGGACTTATTTAAGAAAAAGGAAGAAGATCAAATATATGCACAGTAAAATGAAAAACTCACAACAAGCAACCATCAAACTGAAGCATGCAGTCCCGGCTCTCCCAGCCAACTGTGTACACGTGAAACACTGCAGATGGCTCGTCGAAACACAAAAAATAATCATGCACAGAAGCAGTTTTCTGTGGGGAAGTAAAGAAAGGAGTGGCCACTCTGCAAGTCGGTGAGCACCCCTTCCTTTACTCCAGTGGGTTTTCATTGAGAAAGTAGACACAGTTTGTGGATTGACAGTCTGGCAGAAGGGATCAAAGGGAACACGTAACTTACAAAGATGCTAACAGAGTTTCTGTTGTGATTCTGGGCAGAGATTGGAGTTTTATCATATGAAAAAACTACAGGTTCCAAAGGTTTCCTGTCTGTGCCTTCAAATTCCAAGTTAATAACATCCTCCAGCAAACAGGGCTCACAGGATCTTGCATATTCTATGTCCCAGGACTGATTACCCCGGGGGTCCGCCGTCTCCCATCTGAGCTGCCCCCTATGGCTGTTTGCTAAGCCCTGAGAAGGGCTGGAGACAGAGGCAGCAAGGAGACTTGGATTTCTCACATCTAAGTACAAAGACTCAGGCTAAGAGGTGGCACGGGTTGATGATCACCCCTTCCTTTCCACAGCCCCTTCATTTATTTCCACAGTTTTGTGAGTCTTATTCCATAGGCCCATGAGACCAGCCCCTGTCTTAGGTTGCCCCTCCCTTGAGTAGTCTTACCCATCATTGGTAACTGATCAAGAATTTAAAGGCCAGGCACAGAACAGGTAGCATTCATGCCAGGGTAATAAGTTTTGTCTCCTTAGTGGCTCCTGATCAGAGGTCTCACTCAGCCTAAGTCACAGGGGGTCACAGCTTCCTGAAACCAGGCAGGGCAGTCCCCAACATCAAACCTCAAAACAAAAACAACAAACTAAGCAAACAAATAGAACAGGAATGGATTCACAAAAATGGAGATCATATTGAAGGTTATCAGTAGGGGGTGGGTGGGGAGCAAAATGGGGGTAAATGTACAGAGAATAAGAAGCATAAATGGTAGGTACAAAATAGACAGGGAGAGGTTAACAATAGTATAGGAAAAGGAGACTCCAAAGAACTTATATGTATGACTCAAGGACATGAGCTAAGGTGGGGGAATGCTGGTGGGAGGTGGGGTACAGGGTGGAGGGGAATAATAGGGAGAAAAAATGGGACAACTGTCCCATTTTTGGTGACAGCATAATCAATAAAACAGATATAAAAATGAAAAGGGAAATCTCAAAGGATGCCACAGGTTTAAAAATTCATGAAAAAACATATGAACAATTACATACAAACACATTTGAGGATCTAGATAAAATGGACTTTCCTCAATAACATAGAGCTTCCCAAGACTCAACTAGAAAGAAACAGTGAAAATCTATAGAACAATTCTTAGCGGTAAAAGTGAAGCCATAATCAAAACTCCCAAAAAACAAAATCCCAGGTCCAGGTGGCTTATAGGTGAAGTCTGCCAAATATTTAAATAACAATTAGTACATTTTGTCTTCAAAGTATTTTAAAAACCGTAGAATAACACTGGAGAGAGTATACGAGAGCATTGTCACAATGGCTTTGTGTATAAAGCAGTGAGAAGGTACTAGGACCTCATTTTGGGGATATTCTTCCATAAATCTTCCCTACCACTGTGCCTTGATCCCCAAACTCACATTTTGTCTGTTTCCTGGGATCACTTCCTTACATGGCATATGGGTGTAGACCAAGTTAATAGCCTGATAGCAATTTGACCTTATTCTCATCATCTCTGGGCAAAGAATTCACCCCCCTCAAAAAAAATAGGAATAGGTGGATGTGTAAGAGATCATCAGAGTCTTTGAAGAGAAATAATTTAGAGTCTCTCAGAGAAGTGTGATGCCCCTAGGGGAGGTAGGAATGTCACTGCGTTTTGCCATCCCTCACACTTTATCCTTTATTCCCTCAGTGACTGAGTGTCCATAAGGTGAATTGTGCAGATTGACCCATGATCACATCAACGTGGTTGGAAAAAGAAAATAATAAAATTTGCCAATATATCTGATAAGGGTTTGACATTCAAAATTTATAAAGAATGTAGAAAATCAACACCAAAAAGGAAACAATTCAATTTCAAAAATTGGAAAAGAACCTGAATAGACACTTCTGCAAAGAAGGCATAATGGGTTAATAGACATACGAAAAGATTCTCAATGTCATTAATCATTACAAAAATTCAAATTAAAAACTATTATATTAAAAGTCAAATGCCATGTGTGTTGAAGTGTTTTGTTTTCCTTTTAGGCAATAAAACTTACACAGTGATTCACTATAGTAAATTATTAATAAAAAGCCTTTTTTTAAAAAAGATTATGGCCCTGGCTGGTGTAGCTCAGTGGATTGAGCGCGGGCTGCGAACCAGGTATCGCAGGTTCGATTCCCAGTCAGGGCACATGCCTAGGTTGCAGGCCGTGTCCCCCAGCAACCGCACATTGATGTTTCTCTCTCCCTTTCCCTTCCCTCTCTAAAAATAAATAAATAAATAATCTTTAAAAAAAAAGATTATGTTTATTTGCTTTTAGAGAGAGGGGAGTTGAGGGAGAAAGAAAGGGAGAGCAACATAAATGTGTGAGAGAAACATTGATCGGTTGCCTCTCAAGTGCTCCTGAAATGAGACCTGGCAAGCATCCCAGGCATGTGCCGGCAGCCTTTCAGTTCACAGGCTGAAGCTCAATGTGCTGAGCCACGCAGGCTAGGACAATAAAGTCCTTTATAAAAATTTATGACATCACATATTTTAATGTGGCAGTTAAGGCCATTATTTATAATTAATTTATTAACATATGATATTATACATTAAAATCACTGCTGTCAAAAATTTCATTCCACATTTATTATCACAAGGACATTTTGAGTCAAGTCCATTTTAATCCCAGAATTTCAGATAAAAATCACATAAGGTAAGTTTTGTACATTAAAATGACCACCTATGGATACTTCCGGCCAAGATGGAGGCATAGGTAGTCACACTGTGCCTCCTCACGCAACCAAAACTAAGGACAACAAAAATTGCGAAACGAAAAACAACCAGAACAGAGAGAAATGAACCGAATGGAAGTCTGACTACCATTCATCCAGACCGGTAAGGAGGGCCGGAGTTGAAGGCCTACGGAGAGGGGTCAAGGGGTCCCGGCAGGAAAAAGTGGTGGCTGGCAGACACGGTTACGCAGGGCACAGACGGCAGCTGGCGGACCCCAGAAGCGCAGGGGCAGCTGACGGACTGGTGGCAGACCCTGGGCGCAGGAGGCAACAAGCAGACCCAGTGAGGGGTGCAAGGCAGCTGGCTGGCCACAGCCACACATTCACGCGCAAACTAAGAGAAAAAGGGAAGCAACACAGGCTGCGCAACCCAGGGCCCCAGCGCCAGGAAACAAAGCCTAAGAGCACCGACTGAAAACACCTGTGGGAGTTGAGGCCGGGAGATTCTCTCAGCCTCACAGGAGAGCTCCTCAGGGAAGCCCACAGAGTCCGAGAAAGTACACAAGCTCACCAGCCCGGGAGCCAGCACCAGAAGGGCCCAATTTGCTTGTGGGAAGTGGCAAAGGGAACTGAAGTCCTAGAGAAAACAGAGCAGATGACATTGTTCCCTCTCAGACCCCACCCCCACACACAACATCACAACCCAGCGACTGGGGTACGCCCCCCCCCCGTGAATACCTAAGGCTCTGCCGCCCATACGTAACACCTGCAGCCAGACCAAAGGAAAATAAAAAATAAAAAAGATGACTAAAACAGAATTGAAAGGCCCAGAACCAATTTTTTTTTAAGTGACCAAGAGATAGCCAACCTATCAGATGCACAGTTCAAAGCACTGGTGATCAGGATGCTCACAGAATTGGTTGGCTTTGGTCATAAATTAGATGAACAAATGCAGGCTACAATAAGAGAAATGAAGGAAAACACACAGGGAACCAATAGTGATGGGAAGGAGACTGGGACTCAAATCAATAGAATGGACCAGAAGGAAGAAAAGAACAAACAAACAGAAAAGAATGAAGAAACAAGAATTCAAAAAAATTAGGAGAGGCTTAGGGACCTCCAGGACACCTTTAAACGTTCCAACATCCGAATTATAGGGGTACCAGAAGGGGAAGAGGAAAAACAAGTGGAAAAGTTAGTTGAACAAATAATAAAGGAGAACTTCCCCAATCTGGCAAAGGAAATAGACTTCCAGAAAGTCCAGGAAGCTCAGAGAGTCCCAAAGAGGTTGGACCCAAGGAGGAACACGCCAAGACACATCATAACTGCATTAGCCAAGGTAAAAATGAAGGAAAGAATTCTAGAAGCAGCAGGAGATAAGGGGACAGTTACCTACAAAGGAGTTCCCATCAGACTGTCAGCTGATTTCTCAAAAGAGACCTTGCAGGCAAGAAGGGACTGGAAAGAAGTATTCCAAGTCCTGAAAGGCAAGGACCTACATCCAAGATTGCTCTATCCAGCAAAGCTTTCATTTAGAATGGAAGGGCAGATAAAGTGCTTCTCATGAAAGGCCAAGTTAAAGGAGTTCATCATCACCAAGCCCTTATTATATGAAATGTTCAAGGGATTTATCTAAGAAAAAGAAGATAAAAAATATGAGCAGTAAAATAACAGCAAACTCACAATTTTTAACAACTACACCCAAAACAAAAACAAATGCAAACTAAGCAAACAACTAGAACAGGAACAGAACCACAGAAATGGAGATCACAGGAGGTTATCAACAGGGGAGTGGGAGGGAGAGAGAGGAAGAAAAGGTTCAGAGAATAAGTAGCATAGATGGTAGGTACAAAATAGACAGGAAGAGGTTAAGAATAGTATGGGAAATGTAGAAGCCAAAGAACTTGTATGTATGATCCATGGACAAGAACTAAAGAGGGAGAATGTGGGTAGGAGGAGGTGTGCAGGGCGGAAGGGGATGAAGGGGGGAAAGTGGGACAACTGTAATAGCATAATCAATAAAAAATATATTTTTAAAAAACCATCAATTCCAGAAGTTGACCAAATTAGAAGAGCTTTGATGTGGTACTTCTTTTAATATTTCACAAGATTATAATGAAAAGATGACACCCATTTTGGAGAGATAATCTTATATACACCCAGTAGGAGAGACTAGAAGTAATCTGCACATCTCTTTATTATTTGATGCGTTTGTAATAAAAACATTACTACTCATGGTAACTAATAAATTTATATGGTAGGAATACACATAGCTTAATGGTCCCAAACCACTGCTTGCACTCTGGTGTTATTTACGAGTTGCACACTAGATGGCAGCAGAGAATAACATGATGACATATATTCCGGTGTTATATCCAAGATGCATACGAGATAGTAGCAAAGAATATCATTTAGTGATTACATGCATCCAGCTGTTATTTTCAAGATATACACTAGATTTCAGCAGATAAATACTTTTTCTAATGACCTTCAATCAAGTGTTATTCCCAAGATGTCCACGAGGTGGCAGCAGAAAGTTTTTCCTAGTCATGTCCACTGTATTATTCCAAAAATGCCCACGAGATGGCAGCAAAGAGCATTTTCCTGCCGGAAGGGCTCTGTCCTCTCAGCATTAAAATGAGAATCCAGATCCCTGTAGTAAGCTCACTTCCATACAGTTCGTACTTTAAACCCCTCATGTATCTAATTTATAATCTTCAATCCACATAGATGAGGCAGGGACATTTGTAAATTCCCTATTATGGGTATTTAAACTCAAGACTGATTCTAACGTAGTTCAAAGTCCAGAACTGAGACCGAAATGAACCAAGATGGGCCAGAGGAGCACGCACAGACAGTGTGTATCCTGGACAAATAGAGGAATTCCATAGTCCCTACAGGTTTGGGTTGGATCTTGGCTATTCTATCTGAAGAAACTGTGCTCATAACCTAAAGGTCCACCTTGCCACACACCCACCCCAGCTGGTGTTTGGGGTGGGACTTGGGCAGGCAGCTGGGAAAGGAACAGGTGGGGAGGGAGAAGGTGGTTTGGCCCTTCACAGGAGCACAACCAGCATGAGATCCCTGTTACAGTGATTTCCCCACTTCTACTCCTTGCCTGTCCTCTAGCAGTTAAAAATCTGTTCTTTGGTCCAGAGCACACGTCTGTTTCTGCCCGTGTCCCCTTCCTCTACTGTGTTACCTGACAAGAGCTTCCTGGTTGCTCAGAATGGAGTCTAGGGTGGTAGTTTCCTTACAGGGAAGAGCCTGAGTCCCAGACAAGCACAGAGCTGACTTCTGGCCCCACCATCTACTAGCTGTGTGACTTTAGGCAAAGAAACAGAACCTCAGTCTTGTCCTCTGCCAGATGGGGTAACTGCTCCCTCTCAGGGTGGCTGGTAGGATTCCAGGAAGCTCCTGCCCAACACTTGCTCTCCCTCCCTCTTCCCTACTTTGTCCCTTTTCCTTCTATAGGCTGAATAAATCAAGAATTTAGCAAATAGTCTCCTTTTAGCAAAATGAGCTCTCCTACCAGAATTCAGACAACTGAAGTCCCACTAGGTTGTAACTCCTGCACCAGTCTGGCTTCCTCCTCAGGTCAGCACTGACCACAGGCCTCTGGTCCTCACACTCCTGCTCCTCTACAAACTCAGGGTCCCGCCTCAGCTCTAGCCAGCACCTCCTCTCACTAGTCTTCTCACTGTTCTCTCTGTCCCTTTGTCATCCAGTCCAACCTCCACACTGTGACCAGCTCGATCTGTCAAAATTAGGGATCTAATCCTGGCACTTCCCATGCATGAGAACTAGCGACAGCTTCCCTCACCCCAGCCTGGAAAATAAAGTGTCTACCATAGGCACAACGTTGAGACTCTTCATCAGGCCCCAGTTTCTTTTTCTTTTTCCTTTTCTAGATTTTACTTATTTTCAGATAGAGAGGAGAGCAGAGAGAAAGAGAGGGAGAAAAACATCAATGTGCAAGAGAAACATTGATCAGTTGTCTCTCCCATGTCCCCAAATGGGGACCTGGCCCTCCACCCAGGCGTGCACCATGACTGGGAATCAAACTCACAACATTTCAATTCTCAGGCCACAACAGCCACACCAGCCCCACTTTCTTCTCCTGGTTTTAATTCAGACCACACCACTCCATCACTCACAAAGAATCCCATATGTTAACATCAACCTCTCTGGTTGGAAGATCAGTGAGAACTTGAACAGATAGAGGCCAGGACTGAGAATGAGCCTTGAATGTGGGAAACTGAATAAAATATAGACTTTAGTTAAGAACAATGTATTGATATTTGTTTATTAATTTTAACAGTTCTGTACAAAAAAAAAAAAACAGAGAAAAAATTAGGACTCAAATAAGAAAAATCTATTGCATCAAACTGGAAACCTTGAGAAAATGGGTGATTTCTTAGTAAAAATACACTTTAATAAGATGGACCACATTCTCTTCATTCTCTACGTTCTCCCCATTTTCATTTGCTCATTATCTGCTCTCTGCCTCCACCCTCTCCTCCTCTCTGCTTTCTCCTCACTCTCTGTTTTCTGCATTCTCTCCATCCTGTTCTCCGCAGTTTCTGCATCCGTGCGACCCTCTCCGAGTTCTCTCCATTCTTTCTCATTTCCTCCCTTCCCTGCATTCCGTCCACACTCTCTTCATTTTTTCCATTTTCTCTGTTCTGTTTTCTTCTTCTCCGTTATCTGCATTCTCTCCATTTTCTGCATCTTCCAAGTTCTCTCATTTTCTCCATTTTCTGCATTCTCCCCATTTTCTTCTAGTTCTCTCCATCTTCTGTGTTCTTCCTGTTTTCTCCTTGTTCTATTTTCTGCATTCTCTGCATTCTCCTTTCATTTTTTGTTGTTGTTTTCTACATTCTCTCCAGTCTTTCCTTATTCTTTTTGTTTTCTATGTTTTCTTCATTCTCTCCTTCTTTTCTTTGTTTTCAGCACTCTATGTGCCATCATATATAATTCTAAAGTATTTTAAATATATATATCACCACTTTTTATAACAAAAACTACTAAGGGGCAAAGCAAAACTTCAAGGATGAGAATGCTGACATTAGAGGAAAACAATGAGGCAAATGGGGAATGTTTTCAGATTCCCATTGTAACATTCGTTTCTGAAGTGTTTATATGTATAATAACTTTCCTTTGGGTGCAAAAGGGCTTATAAGAAAGGAAATAAACCAGACTCTTTTTCTTCCTAATTTGTAATAGCAAAAGGCTTATTTTCTAGTTTCTATTTGCCTGACTATGAAAAACAGAAAACAGTTATTTAAAATAAGCCTTAAAGTTCCCTCATTTTAATTCCCTGTCTGTGCCTGAAGATATTTTAATAGAATATCCAAAATAACTTTTGGGGGTGCTGGGTAGAATGAACTTTATTGATGGTGCATGACAAGGTAGAGCTCACGAGGCCTCTCCCCTTTCCAAGGGGGTCTGGAAGGAAACTGGTGATCAGGAGACTCTCAAGATCGATTTGGGGCAAGGACTCCCCAGTACCTTAGGGCCTCTCTTCCTCTTGCCAGAATTTCCCAGGTGTAGGTGGTACAGGGGGCTCTTACTCCTGGAGGCCATGTGGACCATAAGGCCCACCACGCTGCTGCTGTAGCCAAATTCATTGTCATGCCAGGAAGCGAGCCTGACAGAGTAGTTTATGAGGGCAGTGCTAGCCCAGCATCAAAGTCATAGGAGACTCCCTGGCCCTCAGTATGACCCAGCTTGCCCTGGAGGGGGCCCTTCAATGCCTGCTTCACCACCTGCTTGATGTCATCATATTTGGTAGCTTTCTCCAGGTGGCAGGTCAGATCCACAACTGACACATTGGAGGTGGGGACACAGAAGGCCATGTCAGTGAGCTTCCCGTGCAACTCAGATGACATTGCTTAGAGCCTTGGCAGCTCCAGTAGAGGTGAAATGATGTTCTGGGTGGTGCCTGGGCCACCAGAGCTTCTCACATGTGGGCCCATGGTCATCTTGGTGGCAGGGGTCACTCCTTGCTGCCAAAGTTGTCATGGTGACCTTGGGCAGGTGGTGCAGGAGGCATTGCCAACAGTCTTGTTGCCATACTTGCCATGGTTCATACCCACCACACACGGGAGCGTCCACGGGCAGAGAGGATGACCCCCTTGGCTCCACCCTTAAGTGAGCCCCAGCCTTCCCCCAGGTAGTGAAGACACCAGTGGGGTCCACAGCATGTTCAGCATCAGCATCACCTCGTTTATGTTTCTCACTCCTGGAAAATGGGGATGGGCTTTCCACCGACGACAACCTTCCACCTTCCCATTCTCAGCCTTGACTGAGCCTTCGAACGTGCCATGAGTGGACTCAGACTGGAACACGCAGACCATGTAGCTGAGGTCAATGAAGGGGTCATTGATGTGACAGTATCCACTTTGCCAGAGTTAAAGCAGCCCTGGTGACCAGACACCCAAAAAAGCCAAATCTGCTCCCTCCACCTGCAGCATCCCGTCTCCGGGGCAAGGCCAGCATGGTGCGGGGAGATGTGCTGGTCTGTCACACTTGAGGGGCTGGGAGCCAAGATCCCAGAGAGCTGCTCTTCTCCATGGCCAGGCACACAGTTACCTTCCATTGACAAACAGCCAGATGCTTTATCTACATAATACTCCATCATTTCATTTTCTCAAAGTACAGATAAGACATACAGAAAATTTAATATTTTATTGAAGCACCCCTCAATTTCCCTTTAGGGCAGGGTAGTTCGATGTGAGTTTTTGAACACTGCCAAGAAATTAACTCAGTTCTGATACTATCTACCTGGAGACAGATCACAGATGTCACGGGTTAAGGGCTCTGGTCCACAAGACTTCTGCCTGCCCCCAACATTTTAGGTGCCAGTCACAAGGCTAGGTTGTTACCTGTGTTTCTGACTGGCTATAAACTGGAGGTTCCACAACCCACCCCCCTCCCCAGTTCCATTGCAATTTTCCATAACTGCTTGCAGAACTCAGAGAAACATTTACTTATGTTTACCAGTCGCTTATGAAGGACACAGGTGGCGGGCAGATTGGACCAGGTGTGTGGATAGATAGATACACAGAGCTCCCAGGTTCTCTCTCCCCACACTTGGGTGCTTCACTGCCACAGAAGCTCTGAATCCTTGGGGTTTTGTGAAGGCTTCCTTACCTCAGCGTGATTGATTAACGCACTGACCACTGGTGATGGGTTCAAATTCCAGCCCCTGGGCCCTCCAGAGAGCTGGGAGGTGGGAGGTGGGAGGTTGGGACTGGAGGTTCAAACCCTCTGATCCCTGGGCTGGCTCCATCCCATCAGCCCCATTCTCAGATGGGTCCAAACGTCCTTCTCAGAGAGACCTTGGTCACTTTTAACACTTGGAAAATTCCAAGAGTTTCAGCAGCTCTGAGTCAGTAATATAAGATGAAGACCAACTATACATACATATTTTTAATTATAAAATCACAGTATTACAGGTAGTAAGAAAATGAATTATAAATTACATGTGTCCTCCTTAACAGCCACTAACAGAAACATATCCTCACCCATTTATAGAAATGCACAGAAAGGCAGCTCCACTCCCACGCCGGACAACCAACATGCAGGCGGGAGGCACCGGGCAGGGCGACAGAGCACTTCGCGGAGACGCTGGAGCGCAGACAAAGGAACAAAAGAGACGGAGAGCCTGCGTCCCGGCGGGCTGGGACTGCTCCCGCAGACGGACGGCCAGCAGCACCCCGCGCGCCCCAGCGCCTGGCGACCTCCAAGGGGCCGCACTGGACAGCGACTCTGAGCGCAGGTGTCGGTCACTCGCACCGGGTCGCACACACCGACACGCCGCCGCGCCCGCCCCGCGGCCCCGCCCCAGGTGCGCCCTCCCCGAGGCCGCGGGGCGGGCGCTGCGGTGCTCCGGGCGGCCTTCGGCGGCGCCATGTGCTCCGCCTGGGAGCTGAGCGGCGGCGGGGCGCTTGGCGACAACTGGAACGCGCTGGCGGAGCGGGCAGCGGACGGGGCCGAGCGGGGCCCCAGGGCGAGCCCGAGGCGGCGGCCACCCGAGCGGCGCGAGCAGGTGCGCGGGGCCGGGGCGCGGCGGGGCGGGGGGCGCAGGGCCAGTCGCCGTCGCGGCCGGGGGCTTCCGCGCACGTGGCCGGCACAGCCCGCCCCAGCCGCCGCGGACAGGTGCGCGGGCCGCAGGTGGGCGGAGGGCCAGAGGCCTGTGTCCCAGCGGGCGTCCAAAGGGATTCCCCGCGCCGAGTTCTGCGCAGAAACGCGCAGGACACCTCAGTTTCCTCTTAAAAGTGAAAAAGCAAAGCAGTTGCTTTCAGTTCGCGGGTAGGTGGAGAAACGTGCGAGGCCCGCGCGGGCACGGGGAAAGCGGGGTCGAGAGTTTTTGAAATGACGAGTTTGCTCTCACTAAATGCAGTGCGGTATCTCCGGAATCGGGCAGGACATTTAATAAAGAAATGGGAACGTTGCTGGGGTGCCCTTCCCGCGGCGGCGCAATGACGAGGCCCCACAGACCCCCCCCCCGCCCCCAGCTCAGCCCGAGGAGCCAGACCCCCGCTCGCTCCGCAGCGCCCGTGGGCGCACGGTCCGCCGACGCGTGCCTCCGCTCAGTGCCTCCTCGTCACATTTCACAAAGTCCCGTGTCACCATGAAAGGCATTGACAGCTGAAGTGTAACTTTTACTTTCAACATTTGATTTAGGGAACAAAGAGCTGTGTGTGGCCCACAAGAATTACGCCTTTGTGTCGGGCTCACTCGCCATATGGGCTGTAGTTTTTCACCCTGTAACAACGAAGGGAATCGCTGGTAGGTGGCAGATCCCCGATTCTCTTCTTGCTGTTTTTTGCAGTTACTTGCACCATGAATCAGTAGCTAAAGGGCTTAGTTTCCTCTTACTTTAGTTGTTCAACTGGAAAAGTGAAGGGGAAAAGGCAAGAGGAACTCACATGGCAACGGGGCGCAGGGCCAGTTGAGGTTCCCAACGTAAATTTTCAAATACTTGTAAGGCAGCGTGTAAAATACCTCATTTAAGCTTCTGTGGATTTTGCATCAGCAATAGCTCTGGCCTTATTAAAGTTGCTTATGGTACAAAGAAATGGGATGAAACAAATAAAAGCAATAATAATAATGAAACCTATATCCTAGGAAACATCACTCTGCCTATCCGCTTCTTTCATTGCATATCATGCATATTCCTGGACTCCTGGAAAATGTTATTGTATTTTTATCACATTTATTTATGTCATCTAAGCTTACACAATAATTGAAAATTATGCCAAAGATATGTGTTTCCTCCTATATTAGCACTAAAGAAGAAAAACTTCTTATAAGAAGTGCCCCCAAAGAAGAACAAAAACTTGGTGCAACCCCACCCCTTGATGTAAGAGCAAGCTTTTGTGGGAAGCTGCTTTTTGATAGCATCACACAGGCTCTCTGCCAGGCTGTGCAGTTGAAATTGAAAATTGTTGTGCAAGGCCTCGCAATGATTTTAGAGACGACTACAGATACAAAGATATTTGAGATAGAAGTAAACAGAATTACAATGATAAAACGTATCCTAAGGGGTTGCTTTACTGAGTTCTTCTTAAGGGGATGTGTGTTTGTTTTGTTGTTTCAAGGACACACAGACTCCAAATTACAAACGGAATAGTTTTGAAAACTTGGTTTGTAAACTAGATAATTAGAACTGAAACTGAATTTTTCTTTTAAAAAACTTTTATTTATTTTAATTGTTGCTCAAGTACAGTTTTCTGCCTTTTACTCCCATCCCGGCCCACCTTCCCAGCCCTCTCCACCTCCCTCCCATTTCCACTGCCCCCCTTGTTTTTGTTCATGTGTCCTTTATACTTGTTCCACCAAACCCTTCCCCCTTTTCCCCTGAAATTCCCTCCCCTCTCCCCTCTGGTCACTGTCAGCCTGTCCTCTATTTCAGTGTCTTTGGTTATATTTTGCTTGTTTGTTTGTTTTGTTGATTAGGTTCCTGTTAAAGGTGAGATCATATGGTATTTGTCTTTCACTGCCTGGCTTATTTTGCTTAGCATAATGCTCTCCAGTTCCATCCATGCTGTTGCAAAGGGTAGGAGCTCCTTCTTCCTCTCTGCTGTGTAGTATTCCATTGTGTAAATGTACCATAGGTTTTTGATCCATTCATTTACTGATGGGCACTAAGTTGTTTCCAACACTTGGCTATTGTAAATTGTGCTGCTATGAGCATTGGGGTGCATAGTGAAACTGAATTTTTCAATAGAAAGCATGATATAAATGGAAAAAGAACCAATACAAACCAGCTGGAGATGAGGCAGAGGCCACTCTTCACTCTCAGTTCCAGATCCGGAGGGAGAACCGGAGGCTCCTTCAAATTCGGCAGCTCCAGCCAGCGCTGCTGTTCTGCATTCATCCCTTTGTAGTTATTTCCTTCTCAGAGCTTTGCCTTACCCCAAAATTTTATGGGGCAGGTCTCCTCCCTAGACTACAGGCTCCTCCACACACATCCTCTCCTTCACCGACTTTTCTTTCCACTCGTCTGAAAGGCTCGTGCTGGTCCCACAACCCGAAGGCTCTTGACTCATCTTTGACTATACACACTTATTTTTGGCTCATTGCTATTATGATACCTGATCAAAATGCACCTGAATTTTGGAATTTATTTTAAGTAATATGAGGTACCGGTACTAATACAGTTGTTTCTTTAATAACTGAGATACTGTCAGTGTTAGGTTTGCTGGCCACATGGAAGCATCTAAGTTTGCAATTTGTCTTTAGAGGCACCTCTGTCCTTTGGCCTGATTCTTTCCAGATGGGATGATTGACAGAGGAGTCCTAGCTAAAACCATGTATCCTGGGAAGGGACCTGGAAGAATGACTCAAGTCCTCTGGGTGGAGCAATTATGTCAAGTTGGCAGAGGGAGTCCAGCCTCTAGGATAGATAAGCCAGGGGACAGACAAGATGCCCAAAGAGCTTCAGTGACAGGCACAGTCCCCTCGTGCCTGTGGGTGTCTGGTGCTTGAGTGATGATCCATCCTGTCCATGACTGTGGATGCCAGGTGGCTTTGTGCAGGAGTGTCTGCCCGGCTCACAGCTGGGGGCTAACCATCTGCGGCCCCCTCTCTCACATGTCTCCCACGCCTTACCCCAAACACGAGTGGCATGCGCTCTGGTACAGGAGCCCACAGGCTGGAGAGCCTGAGGTGGCCCTGCTTACCTGGAGCCCGGAGAGGCCCTGTTTACCTTAGGTTGACTTTAGAATCATCATCTTCAGCTTTAAGCCCTTTCTTTATGATTATAAAAGTAAGGTATGTTTTGAAAAATGTAAAATATAGACAGATCCAATAAGGAAAACAAAAGCATTTGGAATCTCACTTCAAGTCAAATTTTTTATAAAATATCAAACATTTAGTAATAGTACATTCATATACCTCTCTGTAGGCATGTATATGCACATAATATATTTTTAACATATTTTATTGTAATGTTTGAATTTGGTATGTTGTTTTATCTACTTTTCACATGGTATCATTCTTCCAAGGTATCAAAAATTCAGTTTAAAATTATTTTAGGGCTACCTAATTGTCCATTCCCCCAACGTGACACATTTGAATTGCCTTAAGTTTTCTTTTATAAATAATGCTCTAAGGAAAATCTTTGCTTGTAAATCCTCAAGCTCCACCTTGGAATTGATTCCTAGAAGTGGAACTAGGTCAGTGAGTCACACTCTGAAATCTGAAACATCTTAAAGACTTGCATCCAAGAAAGGGTGCACCGCTGTGCATTCTGCAATGGGAGCCAAGGGGAACCACCCAGGCCAGCCGTGGGCTGTTATAGATTAATCTTTGCCAATTTAGTAAGCACAACTGCCTCACTACCGTAAGATATTGCTGAAGAGGTTTACTAAACCATTCATACACATGTTGTACCTTTGTATTTCTTTTCAGATCATGTTCTTGGACCATTTTTTCTGACATCACTATATTTATCCATTATTTCACATATTTGCCTGCTTGCTATTCACTTTATACTTTTGCTTCTGATTTTTTTGATTTAGAAGTGCTTTACATTTTTATTATCCAGAGCATGTTTGGTAATTCCATGCACATGCACACACACACATACTTGTTTAGAATAGTCTTTCTAATTCTATAATCAGTCAAATACCCACCACTAGTTTCTTGTGTGTGTGTGTGTGTTTATGGTTTTCTTTTTTCACTCTCTTTTGAATATATAATCTCTTTTGAATAACTCCATGTGTAATGTGAGGTGTGGGGCTAATCTTTTTTTTTTCCCTAGTCACTGAATAATCCAGTTTCTGCCAGCTTTAAGACTGTTATTAAACTTTTATATTGTTGTTAGTATATAGTATTGTCTGCCAGCTTTAAGACTGTTATTAAACTTTTATATTGTTGTAGAAAACCTGTGAAACAGGTTTTCTTTCCATATTGTGTTTTTGCTGCTGGTTTCTAGCTATTGGCTCTTATGTATTTAGTTTTTAACCAGCTACTTTTCTAAACTCTTTTATTAATTCTGATACTAATAAATACCAGTATCTCTTAGATTTGTTTATTTTGCAACTTCCAGGTATGTGATCATTCACGCTATGTAGAGGTTGGTTTTTCTTCCTTTCAAGTGATAATACTGCCTTTCTGTTTCTTGCCTCTGCAGTACCTGGAACTTTCAGACCAATACTGACCCCTAGATATTTAAGTAAATACATGGAGGAACTTCTGTAAACCGTACTTACTAAAATATGTTCCACAAGATCATCTTTAAAAAAAAAAAAAAAACAGTGGCAGTGCAGGAAGGTCTTAACGCTTTTCGTTTCACCATGCAGTAGGCATGTGATTAACAGTATGGATTCTACGTTCAGAATATCTAGGTTTGACTCCTAACTCTGCCACATAGTAACTGTACCTTCTACCTCTCAGGCTTCAGTTTCTCCATCTGCATAAAGGGAAAGTAGCTGTAAGGACCCCACACAGCTTGGGGGAGGGTTATGAGTTCCTGCTGTGTGTACAGTGCTTGCAGCAGACCCGGGGGCGCGGTTGGTGTGTGTTTTCTTTTGCACCTGATTTCCAAGCAGGACCCTAACTGAAAAGAAATGTGAAGCAATTTTGTTTCTGGGATTCCCAGACTCTTCAATTAAAAAGTCACCCAGGGAGGAAAGTGGACTCGAACAGTGCTCCTCAGCATTAATGTGCGAATGCATCATCTCTTGTTAAGCGGTGTGGCTTAGGCCTAAGGCTTTGAGTCTCCAACAACTAATGCTGATGCTGCCCACGGGCCTCACTTAGAGTGGGCCAGGCACAGAGAATAAATAAGTCACCCCACAGCACTCATCACACTTGCCCTTCCATGTAGGATCAGTGATTATACGTATGTATAAGACAGTGATTTACCTGTTTTCCCTAGATGTTATACTTCACCTCTTGGTACGGTGTGAGAAGCCAACACTTGTCCCAGGCAAAGCGGCTTGCTCGAGGTCCGACATGCAGCTCCTTCGGGAGCAGACCAGAGCCCAGGTGTGCTTGTGTACACAGAGAGCCCTCCCGCAGGGCCTCCTTGGGTGGTGCAGTTCTCACCCACTTCCTGTCATGTCCTCTCAAAGTGGTTACAAGCCTCACTCCAGCAAGTGCTGTGAGTCTAGATGAATTCAGGCCTAAACTTCATCTCATCCTATTCACCCTCCAGTTGCTAGTGTCACCCAAGGAAGGGTGCGCATCACAGGCGTCATTGGGTCTCCTTAAAGTATTATTCACAGTGGAGTCTCTGAATCATTCCTCTCAACTAACCACATACTAGAAACATATTTCAGTACATGTAATTTTCAGATCTTCACACAATAAATATTATTGACTTACTGAGTAGACGATTACAACTTCCTGATCATTTCTCTAAAAAGACAATCACCCCCAAACCAAAGTTATGTTGCTTTCTGTACCTCTTTAGTTCCTTCTGCGGTTGATGTGGGTCACGGATCCTTCCTGGGAGAAGGAAGGCCCACCCTCCTCTGTGCCACGACTCCGGATTTCCTGTTCAGGAGAAGTGATCGAGCAACTGCCCAGGGACTACGAGGCACCGAGGCACCGAGAGGTCCGAGGTCCGCAGAGAAACTGTATCTCCAGTCAGGCTCCGCCGGGCCATGGCCTCGCCTTCTTCAGTTTCCGTCTTCTCTGCGCTACAGGCGCCCTCTTCACGCACCTAGAGCCCCCCTGAGTCACGTTTCAGCTCGTGAAGAGGGTTGTATATTCATATGTGTGTACTTCAGGGAACTGATAAGACAAGCAAAGAGTGGTTTTATTAGAGCAAAGAAATTGAATTTCTAATTAACTTAATTGAAAAGGTGTTTTCTATCTCCCGATCTAATTTCTCCAATACCTAGTGTTTTTTTCCAAGCCACCGCGTTAGCAGCTGTGCCTTATCCTGGCAAAGGGAGGGGAAACCACTGGCTGTGCTGTCGTTGCTGTTTTCTTACAGTGACAACTCTGTCGGAGCTCGATCCGAAAGAGGCTTGGCACCAATGGTTGAAGTTTGTGGAGAAGGAAGGATAAAGTTGTTATTAATGTTTAACATATGAGCACAGAGCGGTAAGAAATGTCTGTTTGCAGTTTTTCTGTATTCCCTTTGATACGATTTTTTCTAACATCTGTTTGAGATTTTTTTATTCCCTCTTCCCACTAATTTTTGAAAACTGGCTTTATTTTCATCCTCTTGATCAGATTTTCCTTGGACTTATGCAGACCATCTTCAGAGGCAAGGAATGTAATGTTGGTTCCCAGTGACCAGCAAAGGTCATGGGTTTGATTGGATTCAGAACTTTGTACTCTCTGGTTTTCAAAAGTCGTCACAGGGAGCAGAAGCTCTTGTTGCTGCCACAGCCCAGAATTGAGAAGGAAAGTCATTTTTAAGGACAGATGTTTGGCTATTTACAATGGTGGTTGGAACTAAAATGAATACAAATTTTAGTATTTTTCAGTTTACAATAATTTCAAAGTCTAATTCAAGAACTAGCTTATATTCTCATTGATTTTTATCTATCTCCTTGAAAATAGTTTTTATTTGTTCAAAGTAGTTTAGAGCGAGTTCACTGTATAAGGTGAACATTTAATTGTAAATGACACAAGTTGTGTATATAGCAAATACATTATAAATTGTATCACCTATAATGCTGCAGTTAGGTGAAGCTTTTCACAGTTATTACATTTTTATATTTTAGTAAATTTTTACATTTAACATATATTTTACATATGTGAAACATTTATTTAACATGGTTTAGTAAATTTTTGCATGGAACATGTATGGCACATTTTGTAGTGAATGAAGCTGCAGTTCCCTGGAGTACCCAGTGAGCAGGGAACACACCCAGCCACGCCCAGCATGAAAGCAACCCAAATTAAACTGTTCGAGATGATTCTTAACCCATCCTTTCATTAAAGATAAAAAAGACAAACAGTGTGGGTTTTGAGAAACAGCATATGAAATAAGAATACCTTCAACTTAGAGGATAAATCAGCTTAGTTTTCCTGGAGGGAAATCTGGAACCAAACTTCATGAGTAGATACTCGTACTGTCCCCACTTTGAAGCTGCAGCATAAAGCTGCAGCACAGAGAGGTTTAGCAACACGTTAAAAACATCACAGTTAGTAAATTGCAGAACTGAGATTCAAACTCACACTGAAAGTCTGAGCTCTCAACCACCCGGCTAGCGTTGGCCGTGACGTCCACTCATTGGAGAGTGAGCAGGGTCCTCACCCGTACTGTGAATGTCATGCGGTGGAACTGCAGCTTCTGGGTTCTGGGTCATGAGAGGAACTGGATTTCTCACTGTGGATCACAGTCAAAATCACTGCACGGGCCCAGTCAGCTCAATCCTGTCTGCAGCCCCTGCCTGGACTCCCACCCCCAGACCTTGCCTTTGCAGAGCTTCCTGTCCTCACCTTGCCTGTCACCTCTGCAAGATCCCTGCTCTGCCTCCTCTGCAGAAAGACCTACAGGCTCCCCATCTGCCTCTAAGCACTGTTTTATTTTTCTTGAAGCTCTCAGAGTAGTTGAAATTACCTTGTTCGTTACCGTGTTTATTCTTCACCACTTCCCACTCATCCTTCCCAGGCTGGCTCTACAATATAATCTCCATGGGTGCAGAGAGCACATTACATGGCAAATGCTTCAGACAATTGTTTTGGCATCTTTGAGGTCCTAGAGAGTCTGTAAAAATGTCTATCCAAAATGACATTGCTGGTAAAAATTTAACTGATATTTTTGCTGAAGCAATGTGTCCTCTCAGAGAAAATACTATCACAAAAAGTTTTGTTTTGAAGAGAGAGAACTTTGCTTTTAACAGGAACATACTCTGCTTTCAGAATCTACAGCGAAGAAACTAGTGGTGTTGACAGAATGTTGAGCGGAGGAGCCCGCGATGCTTTCAGTCAAGGACCGTGTTCCTTTATACGTTGCTTCTAAAAACCACCACAGTATCAATAGAGACTAACAAACAGAATTTGGAAATATTGAGTGTTATTAATTTATGTAATTGGTCTAAATTTGTAATTTTGTTTTTAATTTTTCTTGAGCTGAACATAGAAAAGATAGTAAATGAAACCCAAAACTAATACAAGTTAAAATTCAGATCAGCCATTTCAATAATGGCAAAGATAGAGGATAATTTTCAAAAAGAGGTAAAACTATAGCACTCATTACATATAAAACAAATGTGAAGGATTTTATTTAACTCCCTATTAATGAGGGGACTAGGCAAATGTTGCAACCAATTTAAAGGAGAAACTAAAGAAACAAACATGCATATGGAGAAAGGATATATTGAAGCTAACTTGCAAAGAGGCATGAAACTAACTGGGTTTTTCTGTCGTCAAAGTGAGAAAAGACAGTTGAACCTCCACTAGAATGAATTTGTTTGCATATCTGCAGTTAAACATCCTTTGCATTGCTATCAGCTGTCTGTAACTTACCGACCTGTAAAAGGGCTGAACAGTGTTCTAAACGATGCTTAGTTTGCCAAACAGACACCCCGGTTTTTATTTTTTGTTTATTCTTACTTTCTTTAGAGTAATACAGAAAAAGTTTCTGCACTTTGCTACACAGAGTAGATAATTTGTGAATGATCTCTCCCTTTACAGTAACTCATGCTACTAGAAAATATTAATTCTATTCCAATCTTCTCCTGTGGTAACACTGTACATGTAACATTCAATGAAAATGTGCAAATGAATGATTTGTATGACTGTGGAAAGCAAGGATCAACTGCTACTTGAAGTTCTTTCTGCTGAGCTATACAACTAAAATTCACCTGGTCCTAAGATAGCTACTGAAAAACGAATTTAAGGAGAACGAGATCGGTGCCCGAAGGATTCCACAGCTACGGATAATCTTCATTCCTCACACAGGCCCCGACTGCGTGTTCAGACCATCCCGGCATAATTTCTCCACAAGTTGATGGTTGTTGGTTTCAGAGACGAGTTTAAGAGATTCACAGGAATATAGAATGACCTTCAATTTCAGCTTTTAAATTTAAAGAAAGGCAAGAATGAAGTGATTCTTCACAGACAATTAAACAGTTAGCATAACCATCCTTAGTATCAATAAAAATACCCAGTATAAAAACCTTAAGAATAAACATATTAAGAAAAAAATTAAAGAAAACACCAAACTTCTTCCTACCTTATTCTGAATGTAAGCACAGTTTATTTAACAGTAAAAGGGTATAATGATTCTGTCATTTCCAGATGACAGTATTTTGCCTTTGCAGTTTAAATGATGAACTATTTGGAACTCTGTGCTGGGGCACTCAGTATTTAGCCATATTTTAAGACTTCAGTTACTCTGACTTCCTGGCCACGTATTAAAGATACTGGTTTTCTCCTTTGTATCATTGAACCTCAATTGCTTTATCAACTAATTATAGCCATTGTATGAGAGGCAGTTTTTTGTATCTATTATTTGTTCTTCATTTGTCTGCCTAGCATACACTTTCTTGATCGCTTTTCATTCATTCATTCTAAAAATATATTGTGCTCCTACCACTTTGCAGGTGCTGCTCTGGGCACTTGGAGTACAAAGACACACATGGAAACAAGCCCACATTTCTTCCCTTGTTAACCTTGCACTGTGGTGGGGAGAGAGAGACAGTGAAGAAACCAGCAATACTTCAGCGGGTTCGCAGGGCTATGGAAAAAATAAAAGCCAGAAGAGTGGATTGGGAGTGTGGGTGGAAGACAGGGCTGCTCTTTCAGTCAGTGGTCGCGAAGGCTCACTGAGGTGAGTCTGAGCAGAGGCCTGCAGGGGCAATCCCTGAGCTGTGGGCCCCTTGGCTCTGACTCTGGGTGGGAAGGGGCAGGGGGCGACCTGGAGACTCAGTCTCAGTAACTGTGGTCACACGTCCACTGCGTTGTAGAGTCTCAGTTCTTTTTCACCCATCCCCCAGTGGTCCTGTATGTTTTATTATTGTATTTCTTATTTGTTGCTACTATAAGCAAATTCAAATTCTTTGTGGAAAAATGAGAGGAAAATGTAAGTTAGTTATAGACTTCGTGAGCAATTTTTATTTTTTAAAGGTACATAATCTTAAGGAGTATCGTCATTTAATCACACCTTATAATGAATTTGTTTAAATATTTGCTTTTTAAAAAATACCTGCTACCGTTTCTCTATAATAAGGGGTTCAAAGGTGTACAGCACAGCTTCTCAGGAAGGGCTCCAACTTCATGGTGAAAGACCCTGCGTTCAGACCTTGGCAGCTGCCCGACTCTGGGCACAGCAGTTGACCCCTAGTGTCTAACAACACCCACCTCATGGCATTTCTGTGAGGAGCCAATGCTTGGAATACGGGTGTCTAAAAGGGTTGTTGAACAAATAGCTAATAAGCAAATAATATGGGGAATTACATTTAAAAATGGGGAAAATCAAATGAAAACTGCAGGGATTTTTTTTCTTTCTGAAGAGATTAAAATATTTCACTAAAAATTTTCTCTGGGCCAGGGTGATTCAAAGGGTGAGCATCTTCAGGATACAAAGCATGTAAGCGTTAACAACGTGATTCGAGTGCATGAAAGCTCCCTCAGGAGAGACTGTAGGGTCAGGAGAGACACCCCGTGGAGTCTCCCACGAGCTCGGAGGGAGGTGAGCCACTGAGGTTGACAACGAGGACAGAGCAGGTGGCATGTCTGGAGTGACAGACAGACATCGTTCACAGTCAGGAAGCAGAACCATTTTTAGGACAGGTGATAAATAGTTGGGTTTAGGGCATGTTGACTTTGGGGTTCCTAGAAGACACCCACGTGGAAATTTTGAATGTGTAACATCCAAGTCCAGAAATCTGAGGAGGTGCCTGAGCTGAGAAGTGAGGCTGAGAAGGATGAGAAGAAAACTATGAATCTTATATAAAGATTCAGGTCATGTTCACCAGGAAGGGTGTGGGGACCCTAAGTGTCTTAATATGCTGATTTGAGAACATATGTTTCTTTATATATTAAGCAACAGAATGTCAGGTAGTTTGGGTTATTTCATGTCCCCCACAGCACTCACCTTGCTTACAATAGGCATGCAATTATTATTTATTGAATTGAGGTGAATTAACTGAAGGGTTTGTTTTGTAGGCCAGACTGTTCTGTGATTCAACGACTATGAGTTCCTGGAGTTCAGTGATCACAGAAGAGTATTCTTGGGCAGGACGTGACAGATACCAGACTGTGGTTTCCTGAGAGTGTGAGCTGCTGCGCTGGCAAATCAGTCATCTGTGTGGGCTTGCCTCAGCCTGCAGAGCGCATCTCACATAAAATGCAGCTGCAAACCAGCTGAGCGGAGAGGCTGGTGACTTTGCAATGTAACTACAGACACAGGACAAAAGCAGACACTTGTGGTCATTTTCAGTGGATCACCTAAAATCACCACAACTCACGTGCTGTGTTACAAAGCAAGGTAGTTTATGTAGATGCACTGGTTTCAGAGATTTCTCCCACAAGAAATGACATGAACCCACATCCTTTATTGACAAGACTAGATTCCTACAGCCTCCTCAGTGTCATGAATAATAAAAGCCCATTGAACTTTTTTTCCTCATTTAGTCAAGATGGTTGATAGATAACTTATTAGACATATCATTGAATAAGAATTCCACTACAGTGGTTATTTCAGAACTGCAAAGAAAAAATTAGCCAGCTTACTGGATTTGACAAATGGTGCAATGCAAAAAACAAGAAACTGTTGGAGTGCAGAACACAGTAAGTACACAACTGCCAAACATTGTCATGTGAGGGGTATTTTGATGGCTTTTCGAGAAATGAGTACTGTTAACTTTGAACTGAGACCAAATCCTGTTATATAGATTCTAGTTAGAAATTAATCATAAAAAGTTAATTTAAAGGCAACTACACTGTAACAAGCATGATTCATATACTGCATAGTTCTATTAGACATATCATCTGTGTTACTCTTTAATTATCCAAATGTAATCCTGAATAATTGAAAATTACATTTGTAATTTTTAAATGTAAATATTCAGAATGTAATTTTTCTATGGGAAAGATTGAAATAGCATAAGCAAATACAATTTTCACTTTCACAGAGCCATACCATAGAGTGAGACAAAGGTAAACACCACAAAACTATTTATAAATGATTTATTTTTGCTGAATATCAATGTAAGACAAGCGTAACTATTTGAACTGCTCCTAACAACTGATACAGTAAAGCAAATAGTACGTGAATGGCTACGGGACGACTTTGATGTTGTGAGGAAAGCGTGCCTACAGAGCTTTGGAGCATGGGCTGTAGGCATCTGGACCTGTGCATCTTCCACCGGCTCCGGGGGGGCGGGGCTTGACTAAATTACACTCTCTTTCTCAGTGTCCTGTGTGTTCTGCAGATCAAAGTACTTAAAACACTGCCCAGCACATCATAGACATTCAGCAGCTGTTAGGGCTTTTTACATTAACAAATGTTTGTGATGCAGTCCCTTCCCTCTGACCCAGGCATCTGGGTGTCCTGCAGCATCCATGAAGCTGTGACCAGCCACCTTGTTACCTTGAAAGTGGGACACAATGTCAGTCTCTTCACAGCCCTTGACAAAGATGAAGAAATGGAATTGTTTCCAACAGCTTGGTTATGAAGGGAAGGGACAGGCTCAGAGCTGGTGGGGGGTGTGGCATAGAGTGTTTTATTAGGGAAAGATGTAAGCATTTATAAGTATTGATGACAAGGAGCCATTGAGAGGGAAAGATTAAATATGTATGAGACACAGGGAAAGTGGGAAAGGGGTCCTATAAGGTAGAGCAGGATGTGAGCCCAAGCACAGGGAAGAGGAATTACACAAAGGAGGACTACTTCCTTATTTCCTTATCTGTAACAAAAGAATGCAGGGCGATAGGCCCGAACACAGGTGGTTGACTTATTTTGTGTTGCAAAGTTAAGGAAGCTCTTTTCTGACTACTTCCCTTTTCTCTGGGAAGTAACAGGTTAGGAAATTAGCTGCAGAAGAGGGATAGAGAAAGAGAGGAGTAGGAGGAAAATTTAGGACTTATCATTTTAGGAAGTTTAGGATTCATTCATTCATTCAGTAAACCTCAATTCATAGACTACTATGTGTTGTCCAAAAGTTTTTCCCATTTGGTTGGCATGCATCTCAGATGCACACCCAACATAATGACCTTCCTAGTTCTGATGTCCATGGGCTGGCATTTTTGAGGGTGGCTCTACATGACAGCTAAGGAAGACCAACCAAAGGTGCAAGGAGAAATTGGCACCTTAGTTTTACTCTGTACTCTTTTGTGTTGTGTGAATATTTAACCATTCTTATTCTTATGTAGTTTTTAAAAACCTTTATAAAGTTATAGCTAAAAATTTTCACTCAGATGACCCCTATAAATTGTGCTTTTTAAAATTTTATTAATACATTCTTCATGTTAATTATTGTTAGTAACAATAAAACCAACTTAATGAGGAAGTAGTTGAGTGTCACAGTTAAGAGCACAGGCTTTGAAATTAACTAAAAATACTTATTGTAATGAGTGAAGTTCAAAAGCATGATGAATGGAAAGTGTTTAACCCAATATCTGCCATATAGTTATGATTACATTAATAATAGCTATTATTTTTTATCATCATCATCCTCTATAGTCAGAATTCTGGGTTCCAAGTGACAGAAACTCAACTCCTACTAGACTTTGCAAAATAGGAATTTATTGGCTCAGGTCATTAAAAAGATCTGAGGCAGATGCACTTGCTGAATTCAAATGTTCCAACTACAGCAACTATGTCTTTTCTGGGCTTCACTTTATATTGGCTTCATTCACAGCAAGCTCTCCCCCATCTGCCCAGCAAACCAGTGGGGAAAAATGCATTTCCTTTCCAATAGTTGCAGCAAAAGTCTTAGGTAGAGTTCTCACTGGTGTTTCTTGAATTACAGCTCACTCCTTAATTAATCATAAGTCCAAGGAGATACAATGTTCTCATTGTCCAGGCCTGGAGCTGAGCAAGGGGCACATCTTCCACCAAAACACATGGAGTAAACATGGGTAGGGGCCAGTTTCCCCCAAATTAGATCAAGATGTAGCTAGCAGAAGAAGGTGGAATAAATACCAGACAGGCAAAACCAGCAGATCTCCGCACTGCATGCGAGATACAACAAACAGGTCATACTGCACCCAGGAAAATGGGTGAAAGTGAACCTTAAACTGTGACCCGCTCAGCAGAAGGCTGTGTGTGGGCAGCGTAGCGCGTTCTCTCCTTACAGTGAGTAAACAGAGGCACGGCCACACTGATGTGCGCAGGTTTCTCCGCAGGCAAGAAAACATCCCACCTCCACTTCTATATAATAAATTGTCATAGTACTTGAAGAAAAATACAACTGAATTTAATTCTCATGAGACATGATTACTAAGGTATTGATTAACGCAGACAGCATGATACAATAAAAATCACAAGACATAAATCATACCACAAATATAGTAAAATAATAGCTACTATACTTTAAGTGATTACTGTGTATGTTCTAAAACCTTTTTAAATGTTTCCTCATTACATTATCATAACTCTGTGAAGCAGGTATTACTATAGCCCTCACGGGGCCACCGTGGGGCAGTCATAAGTTGTATTCTCTGCATACCTGACGGAGTCCAATCAGAATATACACTGTTTACTTCCAAAGCTTATGGGTTTTTAAAAAGATTTTATTTATTCATTTTTAGAGAGGGGAAGGGAGAGAGAAGAGAGGAAGAGAAACACCAGTGTGTGGTTGCCTCTCACATGCCCCCTTCTGGGGACCTGGCCCACAACCTTGACACATGCCCTGACCGGGAACCGAACTGGCAACCCTTTGGTTCACAGGCCAGCACTCAATCCATTGAGCCACACCAGCAGGAGTAAAAGCTTGTGTTTTTTTTTTTTTTAATAGACAGTGTGACTTAACCTTTTATTCCTTGTTTCTAGAGTAAGAGACTTTGACTTAAGTATCTTCAAGGGTCTTTCTCTCTTAAAAATCCTATGATTATTTAAGGGTTCACTTTAAATTTCTTGTTATTAATGTTGTATGTCTGTAAAGGATTTTGAATCATTTATAGTACTCCTTTATTTTTATGTATGTCTTTTATCATGGACCGAAGAAAATCACAATTTTGGTGAGACTATTTTTCAAAGTGCATGTCATAGTCAGTAGTGTCATGTGATCACAAAGGAAACTGGATTTGAGAGACGTCTTTCCACGGGGACCCCACATACAAACAATGAAACTGGGCAAAGGCACAAAGTAATTAATGTTAGGGTGGGAAAGACACCAGCATTTCTGTACTGGTTACTATTTGATGTGTCAAGTGGGTTTTTGGTTTGTTTTGTTTAGTTTTTGACTTATGTTGTTATTGTAGAATACTTCTATTATATTTTAAAAATATTTATTATGAGTCCACGATGGCCCAGCACAGCACAATATACTGAAGCCTAGTGTTAAAATTTGTAAGACTTGATTCTTGCCTTTGACAACCTTGCCCTTCCTATCAAAACCTATGACAGGAAATAAAGAATTAATTTTAATATAAAATTTTGTTGGAGGCAGGACAATGGTCCTCTCCCCACAGAGATGATCACCTAACCCTCAGAGCCTGTGCATGTGGCACCTGGCACAGCAAAGGGGATGCCGCAGATGTGATGAAATTTAAGGGTCTTCAGTTGGGGAGATCATCCTGGATCATCCAGGTGGGTTAGACCTAATCATACAGGTCCTTAAAAGCAGAGGTCAGAGGGAAAAGTTACAGAAGAAGGCTCAGAGAGGGCGGGGCCTGGAGCCGAGGAGCATGGGTGACTCTGGCAGCAGGAAAGGCAGGGGAAATGGATTCCCTCGGAGCCTCCAGAAGGAGGTGTAGTCCTGCCAACATGTCTTGTCACTGACAGGGCCGTAAGGTGGTAAGTTTGTGTTGGTTTCCACTAAAGGAATCTAGGCTCAAGTCAGATGTTTGAAAAGCCCCTCAAAACTTCCTTCTGTTCCTTGGCGCTTCTGGGCAGGTGATTTTTGTATTGTTAAGCTAATTAACTTAACTTTGGCATGGACTGCATACTTAATGTATTTAATACTTTTCATTATGTGGAAACCTATTTCTAAAGCTTTTAAAATAAATATGAGTAATTTTCCATCTTGCACCTACTATGAGCAAGTGGGTATCAATAAATAATTGCTGATTTGAATCATGACTCATAAAAGAAATTAGGTTTAATACATTATAATTACAACTATGTCACCTGCATGGCACAGTTTTTCTTTTGTAACAGTATTAGGGTCTAGTAAGGAGAGAGAAACTAAACCAATTATTTTAACAAAGATAATGTAATATAAAGAATTGTCTTTGAAAGATAAAGAACTATGAGATAGACACTATCCTTAAAGACATTTCCTTATTTCTCATTTAATGTTTATGTTTTCTTTCCTTCCTTTCTTCCTTCTTTCCTTCCTTCCTTTCTCCCTCCCTTCCTTCCATCCGTCCTTACTTCCTGTTTCAGGATGTTGAAGAATCACATAACCACGCTGGCGAACACATTGCAGGTGACTACAAGAAGATGGGAACCCTTTTCGGGGAACTGAACAAGAGCCTTCTCAACATGGGCTTCACAAGGATGTATTTTGGAGAACACACTGTGGAACCAGTGATAGTCATTTTCTTCTGGGTTCTGCTGTGGTTCCTTGGCCTCCAAGCCCTTGGACTAGTTGCTGTTCTTTGCCTTGTCATTGTTTATATGCAGCAGTAAAATATGGCCAATTGGGCTGGTATTCAACATTTGGCAGCCATGTATGTAATTTGTGAAGTTACGTATTTTACTACATGAAAGCCAAAAAGTTTGCCTTGTTTCAAATCATGTGCTATTTTGTAATTAAACTTATAAGTGGATGTTGTTTAAAATTAAACCCAACTCTTGGTTATAACATGGTTTAATATACATTTTGTTGTTTATTCAAAACTCTTGATTTGCTAATGTGATGTGCGCCCACTTTTAAAAACCCGTATTCCTAGGTCAAATCTTAACTCACAACACCACAGAGCAAGCAGGGAAAATAACGGGGTGTGGTATTCAAATCAGGCAACAGTATATGTCTTATAAGGAATCCCAAAAAACACTTTAGAAGAAAAAGGATGAAACAAGAAGCTAAAAATAAGTTTTGATTGGAGAAACGCTCCCCACCCACCCTCACCCAATAACCCCATATTATTTGGGAAATAGTTTAGATCTGTATTGTCCCTGCTGATGCCTAACCACTATATAGGTGATGAGGACTACACACTACGTAAAGATTCTGATGAAAAGCAGGAGAGCTACCACATCTTCTAAAGATTGAAAGGAATAGATTTATTTTTGCTGGGGAAACTTCCCGAGTTAAATATAACTTTTTGTGGGACTTGAAGGACTTCAGTATATCATTTGAAGTTTTAGAAAATTTTGGTGCTCTTTACTTTTTGTGAATTGGTAAAGTCTCAGAAGCCAGACTGTAGCTGACTGAAACATTTTCAGTGTCTGTTTTTTTTGTTTTTGTTTTTGTTTTTGTTTTTTTTCAGAAATTTACAGATTATAGTTCTTTTGTAGCAATGATTCTATTTTTTTCTTGGCATAATTCCCCCAACTCATTTGTGTTATAGCTGAAATACTTTACTACTCTTTTCAGAAAAAAGTGAGCTTTCCCCCTAATATCTGTATGGAGAAGGACAGTACAGCAGTATAAAACCAGATGCTTATTCTGGAACTTAACAGCCAGTGATAACAAGGCTAAGTCGGTAATTGGCCAGCCATGCAATGTGTCTTAATTCAGTACTGTGGAGTTTTATGTGGAAATAAGCATTTCTTTAAATATACTTACTGATATTTTTGATTTGTTATAGAACTTAGAATCTTTACATTTTGTCTCAGAGACTTTCTATATAAATAAAAGAAGTATAGTTAAGATAATTATCTAGAAATTCAAATTAAATCAGGAAAATGGCACAAAGGGCCTTTTTTATCTTTCACAGGGCAATAACTAAAGCGTGTAAAGTTTTTGCTACTGTACTTTGTAAAGTTTTTGCCCAACCCTATTATAAAAAAATTTATTCTGTATGTCCTCATTGTCTTCCATTTTGAAGCACAAAATTGATTTAAAATAATGAACTTAAATTTCTAAAATCAGCTATTTCTGAACAAAAATGCCAGTAAGAGAGCACTAAAAAGTATTACATGTTTGTATAAATGCAGACCTCTCAAAGTTTTACTTAAAAAAAGTTTGTACTGTATCATTGTGATTTTATTGGGTTTGCACTATTTTTATAGTAATCTTTATGAACCTGACACAAGTGGAACTTGTATTTAAAAAGCTGTCTTTGTGCATATTAGGTGAGGTTTTTAATAGAATCCATAAGATCTTGTATATCTATCTGCATGAAATATTTAAAAGTACATTCATTTCTAATGCCCCTGGGATTTTTAATTTTCCTTTAGAATGTTAAAAAAAAAGAACAACAACAACAAAAAAAAAGTGTGCGCAATATCAGCTCTGGTTGCACCAGTGCCCAGTAGAAATATTTTGAAAGTAAGTTTCCATAGTAATTATTTAGCATACGGTTTATACCTGTGCACCTGCACACCACTCACAGGGTATATATTAAATTACATAAAGAAACAAGATGTTTGCTGTTTCTCTTTATATATTATTGTTTAAAGCAGTATACCATCAATTTTTCTTGCTTTGGTGAGAAAAAACTGTTTATTTGGTGGAAATAAAATATTTTCCTTTATGAAATATATTAAAATGTGAATTATACCAATATCCTAAAATACAAGGAAACTGGCAATTTCTTTAGTTTATAATATAAGGAGTAAGATTGAAAATGATTCTCAATTATTTCAATCTCAGATAAAAGCCACGTTTAGAAACTGTTATTGCTTATGAATAAAGACATAAAAGTTATAATGTTATCAGACGATTGGTGTATTCATCACTCATACCACTGGCCCTCAATACAAAGAAAGACCTACAAATAAACTGACTGTAGATGAATACAAATTTTATAAAAGTTTTTCTCATTTTACAAATAAGGAAACTGAGACACAGAGGAGGAATTTTGCCCATGGTCACATGGCTTGTTAACAGGGGAGCCAAGATTTGAACACATAGATCTACTTTATTCTTTCTAATGACTACATAGTGTGACATAATATATATGTACCATAATTTATTTAACCTGAGCCCTATTAATAGGTATGTAGGTTTTTCCAAGATTATTTTCTGAAATCCAAATTTATGCTTCCATGAATATCTTCAGGCTGTCATCTTTGTGCAAATGTGTAAACACTTCTTTAAGATAGATTTTAGAAAGTGGAATTCCTGGATCAGAAAATACATGCATTTTCAGTTTTGTGAAAAACTCATAAATTATTCATCAACTATTTTACCAATTTACATTTCCACCAACAGTATAAGAGAGAATCGAAACTTTAAGAACCTTTCCCACAAGATAATACAGGGGTTAAAGCAACCAAGATGCACCTGTGGCCTTGGTGATAACCCTGGAGAAGTTCTTAGTCCAACAGAGAGATGGGGGAGGGGTAAGAGCAAGAGGAGGAGCAAAGCGCATCCCTGACTCACCTGAGCAAGCTGCGGGGGAACAGGACTGGAGCACAGCTGGAAGAGAGCTGAGAAGACACGGAAGACTGAGGAAAGAAAGAGGAACCAAGTAAGAAAGTATTACCCAGCAGCTGAATTTGGGGATGATGAAGGTTAAGGAAGGAGAAAATGTAGCAGGAGAAACCTGGAGGACTGCAGCAAAGTGAAAACTTACCTTGCTGCTGAGACTGCTCCTGTTTACGAAAATGCAGTCAGACGAGGAGAAGAGGAAAACACTCACTAGTTAAATAAGTTTACAGAAAAGATGATCTTCCATCTTCAGCACACACCTGCTTCCCTGTCAAGATCCAGCTGCTAAGTGTGATCTGCAGGTGAAGGCTTCCTTGAACTCCCTGATGAACAAGGCAGCTGTTTCCTTGGGCACCCGGGGCCGGTCTCAGTGGCTGCTCTTCTTCATACTTTAGTCCCCACATTGTCGGCCCAGCTCCTTGAGTGCAAGGTCATGCTCCCAGTCTTCTCTCACTCCCCTCATTGGACCAGAGCGTTGGGTAAATATCAGAGGGTTGGTGGGTGTGGGGGTGAGAAGAGATGAATAAATCACTTTTCCTTAAGTAAAAACTCATTATTTTGTACAATTCCTTCCTCTTGTGTCTTCAGCTGCCGTGCGCAAGGCATCTCCATTGCTGGCCACCAGTCCACTGCTTCTGGGTCCGGTGGGCACCCGAGCCAACCCAGCCTGTGTGCATGCTTTCCTGGGCTTCGCCTTCAGGGATGTCAAGTTTGAGCTTGTCTGGCACAGGAGTATTTACACTGTAACAACTGGCGAACACAACAGATCAGGGCTCTCTACCCTGTCCAGCCAGTTGTTAAACCTGTATCAGCACCCCACCGATCACCCACGTTACTGGCCACAATCCCACTTCTGTGCATCCAGAAAAAAAGGAAGCTACTGAGGCAAGTCCCCATCAACCTACCCAACACTGTCCAGGGATCTTTTCCATGTGGAAGTCCTGACCAGGTTGTCTTCTGACCATCACCTCTCTACAGAATCGCATGCTTTCAACAGAGAAGCCTCTTTGGGCAGGCCAGGAGCTGGGTCCTCGGGGAAAGAGGGCCAGATGCAGGCCCCGCGAGCAGGTGGCAGCCTGAGTGCAACCCTGCTGTGGGGTGGGAGGCTGCACACAGTCGACACCTGAGCTGAGCCATCAAGGCTGTTGCTTGGCTTGTACATTACATTTTACATTACCTTACAAATGTTTATTGATTACAGGCTACTTAAAGTGTTTTCATTAACAATTCATGGCTTTACAAGCTGAAAGAATAGAAGAAAATCACACTTTCATACCTGCTAGCACTTCTAGTAATACACTTGGCCAAGGAGAATGTAAACTAATGTACAAATTATGACTTCAGGGTTATTACTGGACTTGGGGTATTTGGTAACTTACGTTTCAGTAAAACCCTTAATTTTTGGTGTTCTTTGGGTTCCTTCCAACAGCCTACTCTTTCATCACTCTCTACATCACCTTGGACAACGTCTCATCTCCCACAGCTCCAGTCACCCTACATATTCACCATGCCCCAATCTGCACCTCCAGTTCAGAGCACAGCGCAGAACATAAGGCCCACACGTTCAATTGCTTGCCCAATGTTTGTACCTTCAATCCTGTATGTCTAAACCTTCTCTTCTTCCTGCATTCCCAATCTCAGCAAATGACACCATCCTCTCCTACACTGCCCACATGTAACTAACAACCAAGTCTATTTTGCTTCCTAAATATGTCTTTAGTCTTCCTGCTCTCTCCATTCCCAGAATCACTGCCTTAATCCATACCACCACCATCTCACCTAGACAGCGATCTCAGAATGCTAACTGATTTCTCTGCCTTCAGTTTTCCACTTTATAATTAGAAAAATGTTTCTAAAATATAACTCAGATCTTCTTGGCCTGAATTTTTTCAGTGGCTTCTTGATGCTCTTATTGCTCTTAATATGTTTTACAAGGCCCTTTATGAACTAATAAGTCCCTTAGATAGGGCCTCATAAGACATCAGGACAAACCATCGCCAGTGTGTGTCTGGGGAGCTAGGTACGTTTCAGTCCAGATGTAGGTAAGTCTGTGCTTTCTGCCAGCTTTCCCAAGTTCCAAAGCATTTTGAATTTTCAGACTTCTAGAGCAAGCTTAAAATAGGAATTGCAATGGCTGAGCAGAAGTCACTTGTACAGAAACCTTATCCCCTCCTCCATCCACTGAACACACTATTGCAATTGATTTATGACTTGGAGATTTGGCCCTAATCATTACTTTTCTATATATTTTTAGCACAAAAGATCTCAGTGGCCATATTTGGTAATTCAGTAGGCACTTGAAAAGAGCTTTCTCCAGGCTTGGCTCAGAATATTTTGGGGACCCTTAAGAGTAATTTTAGCTGCTATTTTTATCCCTGGAATCTGAGGAGTAAGCAAGATCAAGCGAAACAATGGCCCTGAGCCAATCAGCAAGACTGTGGCAGCGCTGAGCCTGACTTCTCCCTTTGGTTCCAGGAAAACCTCTGGACAACGTGCAAACCGATGCTCAGATAACAATGTCTCTTTATGTCAGACTTGGACATAAGACTCCAGTCAATAAATGTATAATTTATATGAGTTACACACACATTTCTTTAAACTCCAAGACTCTCGTCTATAAAAATAGGGTAATTGTTATAACTGAGTATATCATTGCATATCTTAGCTAGCACCTTACACTAATAGCAAACTTTCAATGAACACAACTCATCATTATTAAATATAAACATTCACATATACGAGAGGATGTTTCTTCACTATCCACAGAAAGCTCAAACATTAACAGCCATAAAATATCTGATTATTTTGGACTTCTGGCCAAGATGGAGGCATAGGTAGTACACTTTGCCTCCTTATACAACCAAAAGAAGGACAACAGCAAATTTAAAAACAAAAAATAACAAGAACTGCCAGAAAATTGAACTGTATGGGAAGTCCAACAACCAAGAAATTAGAGAAAAATAATTCATCCAGACCGGAGGGGCAGAGACAAGCAGCCAAGGTGAAGAGGACTCACAGCAAGGCAGCAGCTGGAGGACCAGGGCAGGCAATGCAGCAGCTCATGGACCAGCAGAGGTGGTGGCTAGTGAAGTGGGGAGTCCCATATCTATGCACAGATAAACCAGGAGGAACAACAGGGGAGTGAGACAGACCGTGCAACCCAGAGTTCCAGCACAGGGAAATAAAGCCTCACAACCTCTGACTAAAAAAACCTGTGGGGGTTTGCAGAGGCGGGAGAAACTCCCAGGCTCAAGGAGAGTTCATTGTAGAGACCCACAGGGTCCTAGAATGTACACAAACCCACTCACCTGGGAATCAGCACCAGAAGGGTCCAGTTTGCTTGTGGGTAGTGGGGGAAGTAACTGAAAGCCAGAGAGCTGAGCAAGTAGCACTCCTCCCTCTGATCCCTCCCCTACACATAGCGCCATAGCACTGAGATGGGGGTTTCCTAAGAGAACACCTAAGTCTCTGGCCCTTACTATGTAACAGGTGCGCCTAGATGAAAAAATATGGCCCAAACGAAAGAATAGATCAAAGCTCCAGAAAAAATACAACTTAGCAATGAAGTGATAGCCAGCCTAGCAGATGCAGAGTTCAAAACACTAGTAATCAGGATGCTTACAGAAATGACTGAGCACGCTCACAAAATAAAGGAAGAAGTGAAGGCTATAAAAAGTGAAAGAAAGGAAAATGTACAGAGAACCAACAGTGACAGAAAGGAAACCGGGACTCAAATCAACAGTATGGACAAGAAGGAAGAAAGAATCATTCAGCTGGAACAGAATGAAGAAATGAGAATTCAAAAAAATGAGGAGAGGCTCAGGAACCTCCGGGACAACTTTAAACATTCCAACATCTGAATCATAGGGGTGCCAGAAGGGGAAGAGGAAGATTAAGAAATTGAAAACTTATTTGAAAAACAATGAAGGAGAACTTCCCCAAACTGGCAAAGGAAATAGACTTCCAGGAAGTCCAGGAAGCTCAGAGTCCCAAAGAAGTTTAACCCAAGGAAGCACACACCAAGGCACATTACAATTACATTAGCTAAGATGAAAGAGGAGAGAATCCTAGAAGCAGCAAGAGAAAAGGAGACAGTTACCTACAAAGGAGTTCCCATAAGACTGTCAGCTCATTTCTAAAAAACAAAAAAAATCTTGCAGGCCAGAAAGGGCTGGAAAGAAGTATTCAAAGTCATGAAAGGCAAAGACCTACATCCAAGATTACTATCCAGCATGACTATCATTTAGAATTGGAGGGCAGATAAAGTGCTTCCCAGATAAGGTCAAGTTAAAGAAGTTCATTATCACCAAGCCCTTATTATATGAAACGTAAAGGGACTTACCTAAGAAAAATAGTAGGTGGAAGGTGGGTTACAGGGCAGAGGGGAATACATGGGAGGAAAAAATGGGATAAATGTAACAGCATAATTAATAAAATATATTTTTTAAAACATCTGATTATTTTATTGTTGCCAATTCCCAATTCCTCATGGTTAAATCTTTGTGAGGTCATTTACAAATTTGAACTATTGGTGCTTCATGCATCAAAATGACCATGAAAATAGGGAATGAAGGCCCTGAGCAGTTGAAGAGAAGCTTCTGCTGTCTAGGCAGCGGTCACCACACTCTCATAATTTGTTGATGCTCCTTTGCCTTAGTAAAGTTAGGTGTGGAATCACCCTCACCAACACAATTCTGCTCTGCTTTGAAAATTCACAAAACAAAGTCAATTTTGAAAATACTTTTCTAAGTTATACTCCATTGTATAGACCAAGATATTATGTTATATTTATAGAATCACAAACAGTATCTTGCTTTGAGTCCAAAGTGAAGTTCCAGACTAATCTGTTGGTTTATGTTATGTAATGTTGTTTTCAATAGGCACCGAGAATGTCTTACGGAGAGAAATATGATTGCACACTAGTACTCTCACGTAAAATGTCCAGTACATGCCAGGACACTTGGATACATTCTATGTGCTGGTAGGTCATATGAGCCAGTGAAGACTATTCATATGTAGTGCTTAAAAGAATATTATTCATATCTTCATAAAGTCTTATCTTTTTAATCTGTGACAACATGCTAAAACCTGTTATGAATTTGAGTCATGCTTATTTTTCAAGTCTTCAGTTACATGGTTCTGTCGGGTTTCCCTCTCCTATTTCCTTTTCTCTCAAGTAGTTTTCTCCAACAGCAAAGTGAAACTTTCTCAGATCAGGTGTTTACAGATATGAATATGGTGTAATGAGCTATGGCATCTTTACTTCCGGCTTCTAGTGCATTTCCAAACTGGTTCTCCCACATTTTCCTTCATGGTCAGTTTGGCTGTCAATATTTTTATCAGATACTAAGATACAGCAGGCGCTGGCCATACACAGGCCTCCCCAGGCATTTCTCCTGTCTTCCAGTGCAGGAAGCACTTCTCCAGCATGCCATGGCCCCATCTGTGATGGAGACACCGAACCATGTGCGTGACAGGCTTCCCCACGAACCTGGCCTGCAAAAGCCTCAGGCTAACAAAGCAGACATCATTCCTGCAATGCAGAAAGACTTAGACACAAAAAGACCTGAACGTTAATAACTGTTTTAAATTGCAGGTTCTCCCTTGATGCCATTTCCAAGGGCTAGGGGTTCTGCTTCATCTCTGCCAAACCAGTAAGACACACTGCTGCCAACTTAGCTGTTCGCCGGATAAGCCCCTTCACCGGGTGTCGGAAATGTTCACGCCAGAAGTGGCTCTCACAAACCCTAACACTGTACCCAAGTCTCCCTTGCCATCCATCCTGTTGGCCTGAAGGTTCACTGCTCCTTCAGTTCTGGGCAGGGATTCGCTCCCATGGAACCATGTTCACCAGTGCGGCCCCAACCTCAGAGGAGGCCTGGAAATTGGATAACAATTTTCTGTAGCAGATTTGGCACGTACGATCTTAGCAAGACTGAAATGAAACTTGCTGTGAGGCACCATCTGCTGCCAACTTTTAAATTTAAATACAGGGCAAAGAACATCACATTTACCTTAATACAGCCACAGATGAATAAATACCGAAAGAAGTATAGATGTGTGCATATACAAGAGGCTAGTATTGAAGTAGTTTAGGACGTGTCACCCCCAAAATATGCCATTTGATACACTTGTCATTTCCTTTATTTTGAGCTGAGGCACTTGCAAAACAACAAATGCAGGAGGGACTTTCTCTAAACTCCCAGATCTGCCGGACAGCCTCAGAGAGGAGGAGTTCCATGGTCACTAAGCTCCTCGAGGGAGTTCCATCAACCAGTTAACACCAATGAGGCCTGTTGCAGCAGGGAGACTAGAAGTCAGCATCACGCCAGACACACTTTGTTGGAAACCACCACTCACCCCCCACCGGCTCTCCTACAGCCCCACTCACCTCTCCTGAAAGTGCCCACTTTTCCCTTCTCGCCATCTGCCTGCGTCCCCACCCCGTCGGATAGTATTGAAGTACTAAAATCTCATTGATGGGAGGGGTTATTTTTTTCTGAAATGCTGCTATGCAGGTAACAGTAAAATGTAATTAATGCTCATGTACCTGGGATCCTCTTTAATCAGTCTGTCCTTAGTTTACTGTAAGATCCAGCTCCTGAACCTGGGGGAACAGTGGGAAATATTCCTTCCCTTACAGTGCACACTCAGTTATCTCTGAGCCGGGAGTGCCCAGAAGTAACAATGCCCACTAGTGACAGGAGCTTTGCTTCCTCTAAGGGAGGAAGCTGGGCTCCCTGGAGAAACAGCCAGTCCCAGGGCTGTGCAGGGAATATTCAAGATAACAGGGCGGGGTGGGTGGATCTTATAGTTCAGAAAGTGCCAAAATTTCACACACACGCGCACACACACAAGGTATAAAGGCCCCTGAGAGAGCTCCCAATAACCAAAATGGGAACACTTAGAGCAATGCATTATATAAAACAGTAGAGGATTATAACTCAAAGTAAAAACACATATCCATGATTTCATCCTGATAGTATAAATAAAGGATTCCATGAATAAATTAATGGGGAGAATAGACAAATCCCCCATAGAGAAGAATTCCAAATCATTTATATGGACATTGTCCCCTCCAGAAGGTGGAGCACAGCCCCCCACCCGGTAGGTGTGGCGGGGAGCAGGACAGGAACCTCCCAGGGAAAAGCCTGACAAACACATCAGCAGCTCACTGTCCGCAGTAATCACTCCTGTTCATCCACGCACCTCCACAGGGTGAGAATGTTGCTTCACATCTGAGGTCTTCCTCTCAAGAAACACTAACTCCAGACTCATTGTAGGGAAAACTTCCAAAAAAACCAAACTACACTTTCTACAGAAAGTGTAGACACTTTCTACAAAGTGTCTGATGGGTATCCCTCAGGGCTGTCTAGGTCAGCAAACACATGGGGAGTCTGAGTGGCGGGTCCCCAACAGTGGAGGCTGTGGAGACGTGGCTGTCAGATGTGATAGCATAGAAAGGGCTCTGGGACAGAAAACGGACATTAGAGAAAGCAAAGAATTTCTGAATAAAATATGAACTTTAATAAAAAATCTATCAATATGTGTTCATTATTTGTGACAAAGGGACTACACCGTAAGGATAAATGTAAGTGCAAAATGTTAACAATAGGAGAAAAGGTATGCTGGACACACAGAAAACCTATGTACAATCTTTGCAACTTTTCCATAAATCTAAAACTATTCTAAAGTTAAAAGTATATTTTTAAAAATAATCTAACGATTTGTGCCTTAATCCTTAATCATGTCAGTAACTATGTATTATCTCCTTTATTGTAAATGTAGTGATTTATGTTATCGTACAACTTGAGTTTCTAATGGCTTCTCCTTTTTTAAACTCTTCTCTCTTTTAAAAGATTTTGCTTTTGTTTACTTTTAGAGAGACGAGAAGGGAGAGAGAAGGAGAGGGTGAGAAACATCACTATGTGGTTGCCTCTCATGCGCCCCCTTCTTGGGACCTGGCCCGCAACCCAGGAATGTGCCCTGACTGGGAATTGAATATTTATTTGGAATATTTATTATATTTACTTATTTGTACACACATTTTCCAGGAGATATAGTAAGCCGTTAACAGTGGTGATCTCTGAGTGGTGGGCATGTTTTCATTTACTGTATTTTTCAGACCATAAGACACACCTAGGTTTTAGAGGGGGAAATAGAAAAAAAAGTTTTTGAGGCAAAAAATGTGGTAAAATGTTTAATAACATAAATAACATAATATTTCACCAATGTAAATGTAAACAGACCTCAACAGCAGCACTAACAACCATTATTCCTCCCAAATTGGGGGGGGGGGGTGCGTCTTATAGTCCAAAAATGTGGTGATCATTTTTTGCTTAATTTATTTCCTACGATGCAGTACATGTACATGAATAGTAAAAAGTTATTGTTTTTAGTCTATGTGAATGTATGCATCCTTCCACCTGATCTCTGCCTTGCAGAAAAGTTATTTTTTTTAAAGGGTAATCTATTTAATCAAGACAAAAGAAAGCACAAGCACAGATGACAGGACAGTGATTACCACAGGGAAAGTGGGGGGATCCATGGGGCTGAAAGGAGACTTGACTTGGGGGGTGAACATACCACACAAAATATAGGTGACATATTGTAGAATTGTACACCTGAAGCCTATATATGATTAACCAATGTAACCCCCAAAAGAAAGAGCCCTGGCTGGTGTAGCTCAGTAAATTGAGCACAGGCTGCAAACCAAAGTGTGGCTGGTTCAATTCCCAGTCAGGGCACATGCCTGGGTTTCGGGTCAGGTCCTCAGTACGGAGCATGTGAGAGGCAACCACACATTGAAGTTTCTCTCCCTCTCTTTCTCCTTGCCTTCTCCTCTCTCTAAAAATAAATTTTAAAAACTTAAAAATAAAGAAATAAAAGAGAAAAGGTGCTGCAAAAATGCAAACTAAGGATGTTAACAAACTGAGTTTCTATTAATAAATAAAATGCTTCTCAAAATTTTCCATGAGGCGTTGGCCTTCAAGACGGAAATTTCCAAACAGCTTTCACTGGCTGGCATAAAAACTGCATGCATGAGTGGTCGGCCCTAGCGCGCAGCAGGGCTTGGTCACGGTGGGTGGCAGAAAGGGCAGCCTTCTGCAGCCCTCGGGCCGCAGTGCGCTGGCCTGGCCCTAAGCAATCCCTGGGAAAGCAGCCTCAGATCAGGACAGGTCAGCGCTCCGGTGGACACTATTCGAACTGAGGCCATTTTATCACTGGCTATTACTTTGAACCTAACTTTTACAGTTGTGTGTTGAACTGTTTGCCTACCTGGGATCCCTTAATAAAAGTTTAAATTCTGGAATCCCTGAAAACATGCTTCAGAAAGTTCCCTTCCTCGCCGCTCCTCCTCCTCCACAACAGAGAGCCCGGGAGGGGCGCAGTCCCCCAACCCCAGGCCCAGCCACGAAACTTCCGCAGCCGCAGGCGGGCTCACGCAGCCTGGCGTTCCCCTCAAGTTGGCGATGATTCCAGTTTTACTCTAATCACATCAACAGCAGACCCACAATTCTTACTCCTTAAACATTAAGCCCGCCCTCGGTGATAACTCAAAGTGCTTTGCAACCCTGCTCAATTGGGCCAGCCTGGAACTCCGCGTGACTGCGCAAAGGACTGAAATACCTCGCTGGTCTGCCCCCAGGCCCGACGCTGTTTCCTTATTTTCATCCAAGGACACTTGTGCAGAAGTTCGAACACGACAAAGTAGAAAAGCACATTTAAATACAGAGTTTTATAAGTTTTTATTATTTGTTTTCAATATTTTCTCAAAACAATGATCAAAGTAAAAATTTCTCACTTGTGTGTCATGCAGAAGTTTGCATGGGGAAAAGTTTGTGACTTCATGTGTTCTGTGCTTTTTGTGCTGAGATGCTTTGTTTTATTTGTTTTGTTTTGGAGGTCGGCCTTTTCTGGTTAGGGTTTAGGGTCAGAAGTATTGCTCAGATTACTAACAGAAGTTGCCCACCTGACTCCGGCCTCTCCTTCCAGACCTGGGATTAAGGCTCCTGGCCACCTGGTCATTGCATGGCTCCCTCATGCCATCACATCGCAGCTGAAATAAAGTAAACGATAAAGTAGACAGTTGACTACCGTCTAACTGCAGACGAACAGAAAAATAGCCACCAGTACAAAGGATCTTTGAGGACGAGTTAATGATGGCGGTTCAGTCTCAGAAAAACCCAGAGACTGAAAGAAATAATAAAAGAAGACTGTGACCTTGGGTATACATTCACTATAAACTGATACTTCCTAGAGACGAATCTAAAATTTAAAAAAATAATTCATGGAAGAAAGGAAAAAATCATTTAAATAAGCATATTTCTAATTTGTGAAGACTGAAATCTAACATAATGTTTTTACATGTGACAAAACCTAGGACTTTTTACACACTAAGTAATCTAAAATTAAATTCCTAATCTCAATAATTGCCTTTTAGAAATCTTGTCACCTGCATTTTTTTGCTGCACTAGAGGACCGTTTTAATAAGGGAGACGAAGGGGACGCTGCTGGTGGAAAGAACTGGGAATTAAGGAAACTCGGCAGAGGAAAAGCGTGGAAAAACTAGTAAGTCGGTGGCAGAAAGAGGGCGCCAGACAACCTTAAATGATGACCAACAGGCACTGATGACGAATTCAATCCCATTCAAAAGAAAAAAAGTCCCATTAAATCTACTCTATGTTTTTGCCTGAAGGTGGCAGCCTCCTAAGTGTTTCCGGCTACCCTCTTGTAGGTAATTCTGAGAACTAGCTCGGGCCTCACTTTGAAGAAGATAGATGATAGATGATTAGATAGGTAGGTAGGTAGATGATGATAGATAGATAGATAGATAGATAGATAGATAGATAGATAGATAGATAGATAGATAGATAGATAGATAGATGATAGATAGATAGATGGATGATAGATAGATAGATAGATAGATGATAGATAGATAGATATAAATAGATAAAATAAATAGCCAAAATGGCAGCTGGCTCCTGGCGGGAAGGAAGGGGTCCGCAGACCTGGGTGCAGGCTTCCCCGGACTCTGCCCCTGCGCTGGCAGCGCAGGGCGCCTCCGGACCCTCTGGGCAGAGGGCTTCAGTCCTCTGTGTCACTCTGTCAAGCGGCTTCGGCTTCTGCCCCGCCCTCAATCCCTGGGGACTGGGGCTGGCGGCCCGAGGATTTCCTCCAGCTGGTCGTCCCGTCCCCCCCAGAGGCAGCAGGTCCAGACCTGGGCCCTGCGAGCGGAGTGTGCCCTGTCCCTCTCCCAGCTACTGGCGGCTTTTGCTTTGCGCGTGAGAAAAGTGTAGTAGGTGCCAGATTTTCACATCGGTGTCCCACAGAGGGGCGTGCTCTCGGATCCGCCCACCGCACCCCGTCTTTCTTGGGAGCCTCCGAGAGAGGGCAGTAGAGAAGAATGATGCGTGAATGAGGCTCTGCAGTTCCCCCAAGATTCCTTCAGCCTTTACAGTTAAATCTTTAGCTGTTTTTTGTTCTTTGTTTTTTTAACCCTGCTTTTATGGCGGCCACCTCTTCCTTCGGTGCTCTGCGGAAGGTTAGAACATAGGTGCCATTTCTCCTTTGGAGGACTTGTCTCCCTGCAGAGTTTACCTGTCTACCTTGCCACCTCAGTTCTGCGCCCAGTTCAGCAAGAGCTGGGATTCTGCAGATGGCCCTGCTCTTTCTCACTGTCCCGGTGGGAGAATGTGTGTGGTGAGGGACTTGCAAGGAGATACATGAAACGAGACTGGCAAAGGATGATAATTGTTAAATAGTGATGGGCAATGGAGTGTCATATTTTTCTTTTTCTAATCCTGTATATGTTTGAAATTTTCCGTAATAAAAAGTGTTTCAACAGTTCCCTGAAGGTTGAAACACTGTAGATATTCGGCTTTGTATTCTAGAAAGTGCTTTATAATTAATTTTTATTTTAAAATAGAATAGTGTCTGATAAACTGTATTTATAAAGTTAAGGTTTCCACCTCTAAAAGCAGAAGAATGTAAGAAGCGGTGATGAGGAATTCAGCCTAATAATTTACCTATAAGCCCTGACTATTACATTTCCATCCCATAACCTCTGCATTTAGCAATCTTCTCGTTTGCTGAGGCTGTTAGCTTTATTCGTTGCACAGAAGGTAATTTTCTTGTAGAGTGAGCTTTGAGTGTTTTATTGCCAGCTACTGCAGACACTTATGTAGACATCAGTCCTGGAAGAAAGGACCCCGGGGGAGAAGTTTTATGAAATACCCCAGCCCTTGATAAAAAAAGATTCTCCTTCTTCAGTCTCTCTCACTGGCTTATTTTTCTTTGAATAACTGCAGTGTTCCTCAGTTGCTGGTCAGTTCTCCGCAGTGCGGTCCCCTGTGAGGTGCATGGTGTGCACCCAGCACAACAGCTGGTCCTTTCCCCTTCGCACCACACAGCATCTCTCGTTTGCACACGTCCTCTTGTTGGCCTCATCTGCTGCTTGCCCTGCCTCTCAGTTCCACTGTCTCTAGGTCTGACCCTTCTCCAGGTCTAGGGCCAATTACCAATAAATTTCTGGACTTCATACTATCCTCACTCGCACCTCAAACGACATGTCTGACACTGAAAACATACTATTTATGACATTCTAGCTGCCTCTTTATATCATGCCAGAAATTATGTGCTAAAATATTACCACAGAAAATAATACAGCATATTTCAAGCCACTCTCAATATTGAAAAAATTCTAAATACCTCAAAATCTATAAAGTTGTATTTTTAATAATGTGACATTCTCTTATTTATGTCATTGACCATGTTTAAAGAAAAAACAAAACCTATCACTTTCTGGCAAAACAGCTGAAAAAATCATCACAAAATATAAGAAATACCCACTAAACATGTTAATAAGATGCCATAAGCTGAATGTATGAAAGTATAATTCCTGAAAAGGATAAATTCCCCAGAATTTGGCAGAGGAGATTAAACTGCTCTCTGAGTTAATTTTTAAAGTGTTAGAGTGTTAGCCCAAATTCCATCAGAAAGACTGCTCCATAATTTTATCAAAAGACCAAAAAGATAACGTTTGCTCTTTCTTATTACTGTCAACAATGGTGTCATGCTGTGTAACCAAAGACTACAGACCAGATATATGACAGTGATCCCATTAGGTTAGGACAAAGCTGGACAACTCCTACTCGATAGCTGCCTTACAGTGGTAGTGCATTAGTCACCTTTGTGGTGAAGCTGGTGTAAACAAACCTGCCTCGCTGCCTGTCCCATAAAAGCACAGCACATACACTTATGGGCAGAATGCTTGATGATGGTGATCAAGCATGTTACTTATTGATGCATTTACTACATGGACAAAAATAAAGGGGGTTCTATAGACAGTGGTCTGATCACAAACCCCTAACTGGGCGGGTCAGGATGGACAGTCGCGCCCGCGGCCTACACCTCCTTTAGTGAAAGCTTTTAAGCCAACCCTGTCCATTGTTCCTGTGAGTGGCGGTCACACACCTGCAAAATGCCAGGAGTGGGCCCCCCACATGGCATAGGAACCCTCAAGAAGGCACATGATCTTCTTAACCACCCTATAATCCATTCCTGCTTTGCTTTCTCCCCACTCTATGTAATCTTCCTACTTCCCTCAATTTCAAATGCATAAAAGGAAATGCACAATTGTTATTCTCAGGAGCATTTGAGCTCTTGCTCCCCAGCTCATGTCATCAGTTTGCCTTAAACTCTTATGAAACTTCTCCATGAGTTCCTACACTTCTTTTTTTTTTTAGATAGACTTTTTTGTTTTGTTTTGTTTTTGTAGAGAAGGAAGGGAAAGAGAGAGAGAGAGAGGGAGAGAAACATCAATGTGCGGTTGCTGGGGGCCATTGCCTGCAACCCAGGTATGTGCCCTGACTGGGAATCGAACCTGCGACGCTTTGGTTTGCAGCCCACACTCAGTCCACTGAGCTACGCCAGCCAGGGCTGGGTTTGTATACTTCTTATGTGGTCACTATACTACAGGGTGGGGCAAAAGTAGGTTTATAGTCATTTGTATGGAAAATAATACAATAATAAATAATAATGCAAGAATAAACTCTGTGTTTCACATGCCCACAACTGCAAACCTACTTTTGCCTACCGTGTATACTTTTTATCATTATTTTAGAATGTACTATTTCTATTTCTAAAAAGTTTGGTGTAAAACAAGTATGCCATATTATGCTGGCAGCAGCCTCATGTATCATATCTAACTACATCTTTTGCTGCAGTATTTTCTCTACTGCTTGATTTAATTTTGTGTTGTTTTGTAAACTTGGTGTAGCCTAAGTGTACAGTCTGTATAAATTCCACAGTAGGGGGAAGTCATGACCTGGCCTTCACACTCACTCACCACTCACTCCCTGACTCACCCAGACCAATGTCCAGTCCTGCAAGCTCCATTCATGGTAAGCACCTGTACAGGTGCACCATTTTTATCTTTTGTAGCATATTTTTGCTTTACTCTTTCTATGTTTAGGTACACAAGTACCTACTATTGTGTTATAGTTGCCTACAGTATTCAGTGCAGAAACACTGGACAGGTTTGTAGCTCAAGAGCAGTAGGCTACACTTTACCGCCCAGGTGTGCAGTGGGCTGGACCATCTGAGCTGTATAATTACATTCCATGACGTTCACCCAATGACGAAATTGCCTAGATCACTTAATGTCACATTTCTCTTAACACACTTTTGTCGTTAAATGATGTACGACTGTACTCCCTCCAGGAGTCCTCTTCCTCATCTGTAAACTGAGTTAAAACATCCCTCCCAGTTATGGAGTTTCTCTCTGCTAATTCTGCTTAACTAAGAGCAGAGGATAGAGCAACTAATTTTTTAAAATTTAGCCCTGGCCAGGTGACTCAGTTGGTTGGAGCATCGTCCCTCCAGATCACAAGGTTGCCTGCAGGTGCAATCCCTGGTCAGGGCTCATACCTAGGTTGCCAGTTCAACCTACTGATCAGTGTTTCTCTCTCTCTCTTCTATCCTCTCTCTCCAAAATTAACAAACATATTCTCGGGTCAGAATTTTAAAAAATAAATAAACACATCAACTACATTAAAAAATTTAAAGGTATATTACAATAAAGATAAGATTCAAATTTGGTTTGAAAAATTGCACGGTTAATTCCAATAACTTCTTATATCAGCTTGGTAATTAACACATTTCTAGAAAAAATTAAGTAGCTGAACTCAATTTATCATAATCTATCCACATTCAAGTTCTCATCACTTTCTAAATATCTGCATTTGTTACCAGACTTTATTGCTAGTATTTTTATATTTACCATAGCATTTTTATTTTCCCCTAGGAATATATGAATGTAAGAATGAATGTATATGTGTATGTAAGATGTATATGCTTTATCTTAAACACGATTTGGAACCCATTATATATTATTTTTTACCTTGATTTTTTTATGCTACATTATTCTGCAGCATTTTGTGATGTTATTAAAGTTTTTTCAAAACCATTTCTGATGGTAACGTAATATTGTAAGAATACACCAATGAATAACTCTTCTTTCAATTGTTGAGCATTTACTTTGTTTCTTTCTCTTGGTAAATATTTCCAAAGGATTTTTCAGAGTTTTACTATCCCCAGCAATTCAGAATACTACTTCACCGTATTCTTGCAAGGACTGAACATTTGAATTGTAAATTTTTGTCAACCTGACAATTGAATAATGAGTTTTAATTTGCATCGTTTTGATTAGTGAAGTAAATTTTTTGAAAAAGGTTTATTTTATTCTCATTCGAGAAAGAGGGGAAGAGAGAAAGAGAGAAACAGTGATGTGAGAGACAATCACGGATGGGTGGCCTCCTGCATGTGCCCCAGCCCGGAATCCAGCCCACCACCTGGGAATGTGCCCTGACGGGGAATCCAACCGGCAACCTTTCAGTTACTGGACGATGGCTCCAACCAACTGAGCCACGCAAGCCAGGGCATTGAAGCCAATTTTTTAATGTTTTAATCATTTGCATTAATTCCAAGGATCATTCATGACTTTACTTTTAAAGGTTTTACTTTTAAAAGGTTTACTTTTAAAGGTTTGTAAGAATGCCTATTGGAAAACGTGTTCATCTAGTGCATATAGTTGCATTTTTAAAAATTAGGCTTTTCATTTTGAAATGAAATGTTGTGGTATCACAGTCAGTTGTAAAAAATAATAGAGAGAAGTCACATGTACTCTTTACCCTGTTTTCCCCAACGTGACAGCCTGGAAAATTATAGCGCAGTATCACAAACAGGATATTGACACTGAGTCAACCAAGATACAAGTTTTCCACCACCACAAAGATCCAGCCCCATTCCTGGATCCTTTCTCTACAACGTCGTCATTTCTGGGATTCCGTGGTCAGGTCAAGGTCCAGCCAAGCAAACATCCATACCCCGGAATCGAGCGGGTTCCAGGGTGGTGGCTGCTTAACCAGAAGCTGTCGGAAATGACATCAGACAAGTTGCCGGAGGAGGCGGGGCCTCTGTGGGAGATCGCCCTATCCGAGCCCGGTGAGGCTGGAGGCGTGGCTGAAGGGCAGCGAGAGGCCGAGCCCGCCCTCGGGGGCGTGGCCTGGGCGTTGGGGGCGTGGCCTGGGCCCTGCCGGGGGCGGGGCCTGGCAACCTTCGGCAGCGAGGGCGGCCCCTAGCGCTGGGCTGAGAGCTGAAGCACGCGCGGCGCCATGCGGACGGCCAGCGGGGCGAGAGGCCGCACCCCGGCCCTTCGTCCTCGAGCAGCAGCCACCGGGAGACCACGGGCATAGTCACTGTCTTTGTTACAGCCGCGCCCCCGCGCCGCCCGGCCTGGCCGGCCCACCGTGGGTCCCGGCGCACGTCGGCTCGCGCGGCGCGGATGCGGCTGTGGGCTGGGCCTGGAGCGGGCGGAGGAGGCGCCGGCGGCCGCGATGGGCAACTGCTGCTGGACACAGTGCTTCGGCTGGCTCCGCAGGGACGCGGGGCGGCTGCCGCGCGGCGGAGGGTAAGCGGGGCCCGCGCCGCAGCCGCGGGATGGGGGATCGACCGCTGCCGTTTGGCCTCGCGGGCGTCAGAGCCGGGGCCCAGGAAGGAACTGGGCGAGGCGCCCCCGCGCCCGTATAGCCTCCCGCCCGGTGGGCGCGTCCCCGGTCGGGAGGCCTCCAGGGTGGGCGCGGGACCGGCCCCGCAGCCCAGGACACGCCCTGCGGGAGCGTCCCTGCGTCCTCCGCCTGGTCGCAGCAATGACACCGGTCGCCCGCTTGGGCGCCGCGGAGGGCCTCGGGTGCAGCCACCTGGATGCGGGCAGAGCGGCGCCGCACCGAGGACTTGGCCTCGCGGGGTCTCCGCGATTGTTCGGCTTCTCCGTACCTGTAGGGGAGGCCGTGAGCAGCCTTTTCACGTGAATTTTTTGAAACTTGGAGAGGCCCGGAGCTCTGTAACCCCAGAGAAGCCTATCCGTACAGTTACCGAATGTCATGATTAGTCAACTGTGAGCTTTTTATTTTACAGGGTGTGGAAAAGGTTAGAACAAAATCCATGGGAATTAGCTTTGCTATTGTTAATAAATATATCCCAGGAATTCACACTTAGAATTGAAAATATGCCAAGCCACTTTGAGAAATAAGGCCTTTTCAGTTTCTAGAACAGATCACGAAGTTACCAGGATCTGGCCCATTTAACCAACATTATTAGGTCATAAGGTTGTTCAGCATAAGCAAATGGAAGCCAAATGGTTTATAATTTGGATCCTGGGCCTCTGGAGTCATCAGGCACAGTTTGGAGGCTTCCCTGTGTCCCTCAAATGGGAGGGCACATCACTGGATCCGTCTGTAACTGTCCGCAGGTAGGAACTGTAATGTTGCATCTGTGCCCTTCTGCTTGTGCGCAAAACTCCTTGAACAAACAAGCCTTGTTGAGGCAAGGAGCGCTTGTGGGCTGTGGACATGGTCATCTAGAATCATATGATGTGTTCTGGCTGGGTAGCTCGTCCTTATACACCAAGATGCCATTGGATCCCTGGCCAAAGTATACACGAGAACTGACCAATGAATGCATCAATAAGTGGAACAACAAATCGATGTTTCTCTCTCACCCTTCTGCACTCCCTCCAAACTCAATCAATAAAAAAGAAATAAAATATGATGTTGGTATTGATCTGTTTCTTTTAATCCGTAAACATAGGTTTGTACAAGTTCCCTTACTTGAATGTCTGGATAAACTTATTGTTTTACATTCATTTTAATATTATTTTAGGAGTTTCTAGTAAACATGTAGACACAGGTGAATGTGTAATTGTTATTTACAGAATAAGGTTAAGTTTTACCTGTTTTTTTTCCCCCAGCTACTAGGGTTTTTTTTTTTTCAACTATAGATAGCTAATTAATAGTTCATCTAAGGGCAAAAAAATTAGGGGTAACCATAGAAACTTGATGTAATTTATATTTGTCTCATAGCTCATGGCTCTTTATTCTGTAGATAGATATTTGGTTGCCATTATTTCTCAGTGCATTATTTTGTACTTTGTCACTGGAGTATCTTGTATATAAATCAATAACTTGGTTCTTGATTCTGTGTGAAACTATGCACTTAACCTCTTCCACACCACTTTTATCTTCTTCAAAATTTTTTTAAATGGTACTTACAGAGAGAGAAACATCAATTTACTGTTCCATTTATTTATGCATTCACTGAATGATTCTTGTATGTGCCCTGACCGGGGGTCGAATCAGCAACCTTGGTGCATGGTGATGACTCTAACCAACTGAGCTGCCTGGCCAGGGCCACTTTTATCTTCCTTGATATTCTTATCCTATCTGTCTGTTAAATATGGCATTTTCCTCTGTCTTTCCTTGGTTTAGTTCCCTCCACATATACCTCTACTCCTGAAGAAATTTCATCCATTACTATGATTTCAACCACCACCACTTGCAAATCTTATGTCTTCTGAGCAGATCTCTTTTACAAAGGCTCAGCGCTATATATGCCTGCTGAAGAGATAAACTTGGACGTGCCAAAGCACCTTAAGTCAGCCTATCTAAACTATCTAATGTCTGTGTATCAATAAGTATCCAAAATAGTGCATTTTTCTTTTCCCCCAGAGGGAAAAGATTTCTTCTTCCTCTGCTCAGTGTATTCTCCAGCTCCCTCAACAGCTTCACTCAGTCTTCTAAGACACCAACTTCATCATCCTTTCCCTCTCTCTAATGAGCTGTTTAATTTTTCCCTAACACATGCTGAACCTGGTTCCTTCTGCTGTACTTCTCCCTCAGGGATCATCTTTCCCGTGGCTGGCCACTGGCTTCAGGGCTGTAACCCGTACTCCAGCGCCTATCCCTAAAGTCACTGGAGCTTGGCTTCCTGGACCCCACTCGGGATCACACCACCCCGGCTTTACAGCTTCCTGTGCATCCAGCTCCTAAGGCTGAATTGCCCACCTTTCTTCCCCTGGGTTGGGGTGAACTGTGGTAGTCAGGTGTGAAGCATGAGGTCTGCATAGTCAGGATTGTATGCAGTTCTGCTTTGGGTAAAGAGTGTAATCTCACTTTTTGTTCTTTCGTTCAGAAAGGCATATCCATACACATCAGTGAGAACAACATTAAAAGAAAAACACTGAATCTATTCTAATTTTACACTCATTCTGAAACCTTTGTATTTCAACTTTCTTGATAACCTTCCAACTGAGAGTAGTATCCAATTTAAATTAGTAACAGGATAATCTAACCTTATTCTATTGTACCAGCCTAGTCATGTTTTCCTTAGACTACAGCACTGACATTGTAGACTTTGCTCCCTGAGCACGAGTTAGGCCGCACGGGGCAGGGAGGGCTGGTCTGTGAATCAGTGGTCTCCGCCTCTGTCTCCCCTGCACACCCTCAGTATCCCATCTCCTTGCAGACTGGGCTCCTTCCGACGCCTTTATGTGTGATAGTTCTTTTCCTGTCTCGGGGAACTCTTATCTGTAAAGATTACCTTTCCTATGAAGCCTGTTACAACACCCTGGGACAATCATATCTCCCTGAGGAAATAATATTTTACACAGGTTTAAACCTACTCTATATCAGGGATTGACAAACAGTTTTTATAAAGGGTCAGATAATTAGGTTTTGCAGGTCAGAAAGTCTGTCGCAGCTACTCAAGGTTGCATGTTTTAGCAGCAGAGCAGCTGAGACAGTATTCAAGTAAATGAATGTGACTGTACCGATAAGATTTGATTTACAGAAATGGGCGTTGGGCCAGGTTTGGGCCATGGACCATGGTTCACTGCCTCCTGGTCTACACCATGATTCGGGGAGTATGTTTTATCTCTTCATGTAAAGTCCAGGGTGGCTTTAGAGAACTTTAGACTGTTAAGAAAGAGAGAAAATCCACTGCTATTTTCTTGAAATCATAGTTCTTGCAGTGCTTTTGGTTCAGCAGTTCAGCTATCATCACAACTAATGTACCTGAATATTCATGCAAGGGGAGCTTTCTGTCCAGGAATCCTGGCACATTAGGAGCCCTCAGGTGGAAGAAATACCAGTCACTTAAGCTCTGCTGGTGACCCCACCTCCCTGGCAGAAAGGAGCCAGGATTGAAACAACTTCTGCCAAGAACCCAAGAAGAAAGTGTCAAAGCAGGACTGCATCTGACCCTCAGGAAGACAGAAATCATGGCTGCAGAAGGAACGCACAACTTCAACACAGGCAACAAGGATGCCCAAACTGTTAAAGCCTGGGCTGACTTTGGTTCGGTCCTCAGTTCAAGTGCAGACGGCAGCCACGGCGTGAGGAGCAGGCTGAGACTCAGAAGGGCAGCAGTGGAGGAATCAGGACGGGTCGCCAGAAGCCCGGATGTGTCCTTAGAGACCAAGGCTGGGACCGCCCACCTCTCCTCTTCCCAGTTACTTTGTGCAGACGTGAGAATCAGACAGTGAAGAAAGCTGATGGGAACCACAGATTCATTTGCAATAGGGTGTTGGAAACCTGGAACCCCCAGAAAAATAAAACAGTGGGTCCCAGACAAATAAGCCTGAAATGTCACTGTGGCAGATGACAGACTGCAGCTGTCCTGCTGGGCACCTGATGAGCAGGCGGCTCTTTGGGGAAGACAGTGACGCCGGGGACAGAGCGCCGCAGGGAGAGAGGGGACCCAATGGACTCACTCGGTGAAAGAAGCCACGGGCGGAATCTCTGGGGCTGTGTGGGGCTGTGAGGACAGGACCCTGGGCATGGCACCTGTTCATAGGGTCACCTGGAGTCAGGGCCAGGTGAGCGGCACAGGGCACACAGGGTGCGGGGAGGGAAGGGAGGAGTTCTTTCCATCAATTTTGGCAGCTGTAAGGAGAGCCACATAATGAGTGAAAGTCACAATCTCCTGGCCCTTCCCATAATAAAGCAGCCCGAGTGGCTTGTCCTGGACTCACATGCACACTGAGTACAGTGTGGACGTGTCTGCAGAGCAGACATAACAAAGATGCTTGTTTGACTACATGTAAGTTTTACTACTAGGAGCAGAAGAGAATGATTTTTTTAAATATCAGCCTCATTGAGGTATGCTTGAGAAAACTGTATACATCGTGCAGGGAAAGATTAAAATTAAAGGTATTACTTGGCGCCCACGGGAAACATTACTGTAACAGACTATGTGGTTGATGTGTGTATGTGTTACTATCTCTCTTCCCAAGCGTGGGCTTTGGAAGAGAAGCAGCAGCACCTAGCTTGGGTGAACATGGTCCCACCATCCAGAGACCACCACTGTCAGCATATTAGCATTAATCCTTTTAGATTTCTGTCATTTTTCATATGTTTAACAAAAGTCGGAAGATACTCTTATCATAAGCATTTAGTACATCGGTATTTTAATGCGGTAGTTTTCTTGATACAGTAAAAATAATGAGATATTTTTAAATTTACCTGTATTCTGTTTTATGTAGTAAATTAATTTATTACAGGTTTAGTAAATATTAGTGCCAACAGAAAAATATTGTTTGACTAAACACTTAAACTTATAACTACGTTTAACAGTCTGGACTATTTATATTCCTAGGTAAATTTGCTGGTTTGTTTTTATAAATATAAGGTACTAGAATGTTAAAGAATTTAAGGTACTGTTGAGAAAATGTTTTTATTCCATTATATTAATTCATTTTAGAATTAAATTTGATTTTAAAGTTGATTTTCTGTTTTTCTTCCCAGATCCAAATATTTTAGAACATGCTCAAGAGGTGAGCATTTAACTATAGAGGTGAGTAGAGTCACTGATTTGATTGGATGCAAATGCCTTTGGGGGGCTTTTTCCAAGAGAGGGAGAAGGATCAGGACCTGAATTTTGTGTGGACTATCTGTATTTCTGTGTTACTGGTGCTAATGAAGAGGAAAGAATTGAAGTGCTGGTGGAAAGGGGAGTAGGGAGAAGTTGACAGAATATCCAGGTCCTGAAAATAAAAGCCAGAAGTTAGTTTTTAAAAATAAATCACAAACCAATATAAAAAATAAGTTCAAGATCATAATTTTAAACAGTTTTAAGTAATCCCTTTAGGTTCCTATATTTTCTGAACCTTTCATTGTTTTCTTGATCTTGAGACAACAAACTAATATTAACAAGAAAACCCTTTTTTCTTTCAAGTGATTATTTATCAAATTATATTTAAAATTCAAATATTTTAATAGTAATGACTTTCATTAGGTAATTTTATGTACTATTCATCACATTATGATCAAATTGTTTGCATTCCTATCTCTAGAAAGACACTGTATTGGGAGCAGTGCTACCATTTAGTAGACTTTCCATAAATAGCTATAGGAATGACTAGATAAATGGAAATGTTGTAAGAGAAATTCTTGTTCAGGTATCTTTTTCAGTCCCTGGTTTGTTTGTTTTTTAAGTAATTTTCCTTCTTGCATCATTAAATTATTCTGAATTCAAGTGGGAAATTCTGGCAGTGTGGGTTTAAACATCTGTATGAAATACTTGATTCAGGGGAAAGTTTTGTTTATCAGTTTCTGATTTATGTGGGAACTTGCTGTAATTCTCCCTTTTGTTTTTCATGTAAAGTCATAAATCAAAGATAGCTTGTCTTGGCTCTCTTCTAGGACTGTTAAATATACATCAAATGAACTGATGTATAAAAAGAGACTTAAAGTATCCTACAAATATGAAGATACATTATTATTTGTGGAACAGGTACCTTAGACAGATCTTTCTCCTAACACTTGCTTTCTTGTTCTTTCAGTTTGAGAATCTAGTAGAAAGTGATGAAGTAAGTATTTCCACAGTAGTGTACAATTCACATTGTTTTCTTTACTCATCTAATTAGTTTTAACAATTAATTAGTTTTTAAATAGTATTTACTTAACTTTCTTTTATTTTAGAATTTTATCTTGTGAGTTTATTTTTACTGTTTAGTTATTTCCTGCTTTCACTAACTAGTTTTAGCAAATAATTCAGAATTACTTAGAATTATAGTTCTATCTACTGTAAAACGTATATTTGCAATTTAATTTCTATGTAGTTCTATATGTCAGTTATGTATATTATACATATCAGCTATATAAAACAGGTTTTAAAAGCATTCTTTAGAACTCAAGGAACTTTAAAAAGGGATATTTCTAACCTGTTGCCATTAGGTAGGTAAAATTCCTCAACAGTCCAGAGTAGACCTATTCTTTAACCATAGTTTTAATGGATTTCTGAGGGCGGAATTTATACATATTCATTATACTATCAGTTTCTGATTTTTGCCATTATCTTGTTTTTTAAAAAATCCTCACCTGAGGATATGTCCATTGATTTTTAGAGAGAGGAAGGGGAGGCAGGAGAGAGAAAGAGAGAAACGTGGATCGGTTGCCCCCATGTGCATCCAAACTGGGGATCAGACCTGCCGCAACCCTGGCATGTCAGGCCAACGCTCAAGCCAGCCCAGCTACCTGGGCAGGACCATACTGCTTTTTAAAAGAATTTATGGCTCACCCTGGCTGGCGTAGCTCAGTGGATTGAGCACGGGCTGCGAACCAAAGCATTGAAGGTTCGATTCCCAGTCAGGGCACATGCCTGGGTTGGCCACGGCCCCCAGCAATTGCACATTGGTGTTTCTCTCTCTTTCTCCCTCCCTTCCCTCTCTGGGGATAAATAAATAAAATCTTAAAAAAAAAAGAATTTATGGCTCTGTGTGTTTTCCTGATGTGCTTTCCTAAGGTGCCTGTTGGGTTAAGGTGGTTTTTTTTTGTTTTTTGTTTTTTTTTGCTAACCAGTCTCCTTCTCTGGCATGTCATATTTTGTGTTTGGTCTGGTTGAACTATTGTGTAGTGCTGTTTCCTAGATTCATTTGGACCATTTAGAATTTTATTTCTACTGTTACTTTGTCATATATTTTAATTGTCAGATGTGAGTAGTGTATTTGTATAAGACAGATACACGAACCCATATCAGTCTTGAAATTAGTTATGGTTTGCCTGGGGGCAAAATGCTATAGGTAATTTCATATCCTGTAACAGATAACAAGAACAGCAGATTCTCACTCACAGTAGTTAGGTTTTATGAAGTCACTGTGGTGCTGGAGTGGAGAATTCTGGAACTTACTCTGAGGGGACAAACAGAATTCGGTTCCTGCGTGCTCCTGCTCACAGCATTTCCATCTTTTGATCATTGTATAAACTTGTTTTATGTTTCCGTTTGACACCTTATTTTGATATATGTTATTGGGTCACTAACTTTGAACTCGAAGCCAACAGCACTGCACCTCAGGCTGAATAAAGCTTGTCTAACACATGTATTTTCTCCATAAGAGAAATGTCACAGCTCTCTTGTGCTGAGGCTGAGGAACATTAGACAGCACCTCAGCACTGTGTGTGGGGTCATTGAAACAGTGAAATCATCAATAAAAACACACAGTTGCAAGAAATGTGTGCATGAAATGACCCGTAGAAAGAACACAGCATGAGAGCTAAGACAAGGAGAAACGCTGTGTGCTCTACCTGTGCCGGGCCACGCAGGCGGGCAGCGCCAGTGTCTGTTGCTCCGCGCTGGTCTCCGAGGGACCCTCAGCTTGCAGCGGGCGCTGGCTGTGAGGCTGCTAACACACCCTCCCTGGTCGGTGAATTTGCACACATGGAATTTGTGAGTGATGAGAGCACAGAGGACATGTCTGGTACGAGCTGATCCTGGATGTTCATTGGGAGGATAAATATTTGTAAGAAAAATTAAGAAATATCCTGCATTTTGTTTTCATATAATTAAGCTAGATATTAAATGAAATTTTGCCTTTCCAAAACAGTAAAATTTTAAAGCTTTTCATTTAAACACTTACACGTTAAACTTGTTTACTGTGTTAAAAATAGATAAATGTGAATATTTTGATTAAGTAAAATTTGTATTGGCTTACTTGAAATAGAATTCAGCTAATGAAAATTTTTAATTGTTTAATTAATTTTTGCACAGGGGGAAAGCCCAGGAAGCAGTCATAGGTAAGGTTTGTCTGTCTGTCTGTCTGCCTGAGTAACTTCTGCTGAAATTGCAGAAGCCGTCCAGGGACTGGGCTCTGTCACAGTTTGCTTTGAACACTTCCCGTGTCAGGCCTCGACCTTTCTCCCGTGAGACTGAGGCAAATAAACAGGCCTCAAAAGATTGTCTTGAGCCTTAAACAGTTTAATGTGCATAGTGCCTCGCTGCTTTCCTCTTGAACCTAAGTTGTTCCTAGGTTGTTAATGTGGTTTTTTTGGTTAATAAAAAAACATTTACATTTAATTTTTTACCTTTATCTCCTTTCACTTTCTTATGACGTTCTAAACCTCATTTTACTAATTACAGGCTTTTAAATATCTTTCTGTAGTAATTAGAACCGCAGTACTACCTGTGACTGCCTGTGCCAGAATTATTAGAGATGGAGCAGAGGGAACTGCAGGGATGGCCGAGAAATGGGGGAGTGCGGAGAGGGCAGGAAAGGGAGCACAGGAGCTCAGGGCTGGGAGCTGGCCTGCTGGGGCTCCAGCTTTGCCATGTCCTGGGTGCTGACTCCCAACTGTCTTCCCCTTACTGCTCTCACACATACAACCTCTGCGTTGACAAGGTTGCTGCGAGGAGTAAAATTAGTTAATGTACATAAAGCACCAAGAAGAGAGTGTGACACACGCTAAGTACTGGGTGTGATGTTGATACTGGACATTCAGTTGCTGGAATCTGGGCTGAAAGGGGATGAAAGAAAGCAGTAGCTGGAGGTAGACCTAGGTCAGATGAAGGATTTCCCTCCCTTCCCACTGAAGAGAGGTGGAAGCAGTCGAGAGTGGGCTGAGGGTGCAGACTGGCAGGCAGAACAGCACAGAGTTCCCAGGTGGGGTGGGGACAGTTCCATTGTGAAAGCATCAGGAGTGGGCCTGGAGCAGAGGCCTCCGGCAGGCTGAGGATTCTGCCTAGGGAGAGGGCAGACTTCAGTAAGAGGGTAGCAGAATTCAAAGGACTTGGTGGTGCATGCTCCTCATTTCCCAAAGTGGGGTGAGATTGACTTTAAAGAGAACAGAGTTTGACTAAGGAACTCAGGGATTGTGTGACAATTCTGAAGGTTGGAGAAGGGTGCGAGAGGCACTTGACCGTGAACAAGGAAGGGTTGTTGCTGGGGGCTGAGGGTCAAATGTGCAGGACTTTCTCCAACACTTCGCAGCAGAAAGGGTGAGTCCCACCCCTGGTCAGAGTGAGTCAGCGGGGCGAGGGAGGCGTTAACGACAGCGGTATAGGAATGAGGTGTGTCGTGAGAAGGTGGCACAGATCTGCTGTGGCACCCACACTGGCTGGGGGGAACGTGGGCCAGCATGTGGTCGGGACCGGCAGCCTGGGATACTTTGTGGTGAACCCTCGGGGAGGCGTTCAAGGGGCTGCGGCAGGGCCAGAGTGAAGTGGAGCTGACGTCTTCAAAGATGGTTGTAGTTAAAAAATGCTCTGTAACATGTCATCTTACTCAGCTTTCTACCAGAATATAGCAAGTGTTAGAATGTCTGCTTTTTACTCTAATGAAATTATACATCAAATTGCATCAATACATTTTTACAGTAAAATTTCAGAACTTCACTGGTTTTCTGAGTGTTTTATTTGGACTCAGTCATCAGAAGTTTTCTTTCTTTTTCACCCTCATTTTTCTGTGTAGGCCTCTCACTGAGGAAGAAATTGTTGACTTGAGAGAAAGGCATTATGATTCTATTGCTGAAAAACAGAAAGATCTTGATATGAAAATTCAAAAAGAGGTAAAAAGTCTTTTATGTTGCTTTAAATGTTATTATAAAGGGTCTGTTTATAGGGGTAAGTTGTCATTAAATAATATATTGCATACAAAGTCATTGGACCTCTATTTAGAGACATATACAGATAAAATTATTTAAAAGTTAAAAATTATTTCAGCCTATTATAGTTTGTTTCAGTTTAGATTAATTAATATCAGCAATCATTTGCAGCCAAAAATGCAGAGAATACATTCCCCTAAGAAAAAAGTCTTAATTTAGAAGTAGGGACTCTCATGCACCTTTGTATTTAAAACTAATTTTAAAAAATTACTGTTTCTAGGGGACAATAAGTGTGGTTTTTTAAAAGTCTTTGTTTGTTTCAGATAAATTTGTTCTTAGTAAGTGAAGCCAGCACTTCTTATAATCCTAAATGTTGTAATTATAATATATTCACAAAATGGCCTGTAATTATAATAGATGATCTATAACAGCTAATAATATTAGCTTAAAGAAAAATAATTTTGTTTAAAATCTGATGCTTCACTTTTTAAAAAAATATTTATTTACTTATTTGTAGAGAGAGGAGAAGGGAGGGAGAAAGAGAGGGAGAGAAACATTAATTTGCATTTGCCTCTCACACACCCTGTACCGAGGATGTGGCCTGCAACCCAGGCAGGTGCCCTGACTGAAAATCGAACCAGTGACCCTTTGATTTGCAGGCCAGCACTCAATCCACTGAGCCACACCAGCCAGGTTGATGCTTAATTTTCATTTGAAATGCAATAGATTATCACTAAAGTAGTTTGCATTCTATTAGAAGGACAAGAACTTAACTTTGAAAAGTAATTTTTGAACAACCTGATAGTAGGACAACTCAGGAGACCTGGAATGATGAGACATGAGCTCTGGAAGCTCCTTAGGTTCACTTTGGTCATGGTGACGTGCTGAGCCATATGAGGCCCAGAACCCTTCAACTGGTCAGGTGACAGGTGTTAGAATGATCGTTGAGAATTCTGAGAAAGAAGCAATTTTGTATTTATGCAGATTAGATGTTACTATGTCATAATTTCAGTTTCTAAAGAATTCTCTAATATGATTGATTTCATTTGAGTTATTTTGTAAAAGGAGAAATAGGAATGAGAAATCACAAAAATTTCAATTCGGTTATGCTTTGTAGAGATCAATTTTTTAAAAATTTATTTTTTACTTTATAAATAGGAACATTTTATTTTTAGAGCAGTTAGACAGGTTCTGCTTTTGTTAATCCTTACTGTTTTGTTCATGCACAGTTAGCCTTACAAGAGGAGAAGTTAAGACTAGAAGAAGAAGCTTCATACGCTGCCCAGCGTGAAGCAGCCAGGGCAGCCATGCAGCGAAGGCGCGAGGAGGTGAGGGAGACCAGCCTCCACCGGGCTGCTCGCTCCTGGTTTTCTCCGGCAGAGCTGAGTCGGCACTTTCCTGTCCCCTAGAGTCAAGGACTTTCTGTTTGACAAGTGTATTCATGCCTATATCTTCAGGAATTTAAAGGCAAATTAGTTGAACTTTTAACAGCTGGAAATAACATCAAATTACATCCTTGATTCTGAATACTCTTGCCTTAGATTAGCAGACACTAACTCTTATTTATCCCAAAGATCAATTTCAGTTTTCTATAATCCAATATTCTTTTGGAAAAATAAATGTACTCTTAGAAACAGGGCAAAAATGGCCTTTGTAAGTTTAATTTTGTTCATTTTTTTTAAACAAGTCCTTTAATTGCTAGAATTTCTTGCACTTCCCATAGTCAGGTAAGCTGGGCAGTTTGCCCCACAGGGATCTTGCATATTTCTCATCTTTATTCTTGTGTCTATGGGAGGCTGGGAGTTTGGGTCTTGAGAAATCTCTGGCCCCTTATCAGAGAAGGCAACAGGTTTATGTATCTTTACCCAGTGCTGATGACGTGCAGCGAGCGTGTCACCATGCCAGACAGCTTTACTAGCAGATGTGACAGGGCCCTGGCTAAGTGTCAGGTCTGTCCTCAACAGTTCATAAGTTTCGCCTTTTGTGATCCTCATAACAATCCAAAGGGATGGATAGTGTATTGAGTCCCCCGTTTCATAGACAAGGAAAACGGGCAGAGAGGTGAGGTGCCTGCTGCAGATTCTACAGCTGGCACACGGCAGGGCCAGAGTCCCGTGCCACAGCACCTGGCCAGTGGCCCACTCAGTACCTGCCAACGCAGTTGGCCTGTGGGAACTCTACTCTCGTGTGAACCGACACAGTGCAGATCATGCCATAGTTGGCTGCTGTGACTTGGAGAAACTAACTAGTCATGCCTGTCCTAGGCTGTGTGATTTCCTTGTGTCTTTTATCTCTCACTCTTGTGTGTTTCCACAGAATAATCACATTACATGGGGGATGATTTTTTTGGTGAATTCTAAACAGTGAGAAAATTTAAAAATTAATTCACCTATACTAAGAAATAAAAGTACTTTTCTGGTTATAATGTAGACAACTCATTTACTGTGATAGATTCTCTGCTGCTCACCTTTGAAAGACTGCAGGTGTCACCTGTGCAACGTCTCTTTGGGTTCTCTGACTTTGCACTTCCCAGACTGAACTGAAACACGAGCACGTAACGGTCTCCACAGCCTGCGCACGGGCGCTCAGGCCCAGGCCAGCACCTTTGGCCTTCACCGCAGCATTTGCTGGTCGTTTGCTGGGGCATCTTGCAGCTTCTGTAATTGGCAAATGGGGAAACAGGGAGTAAAGGACACGCCAGGGACACACAGCTAGTCGCTGTCGGAGCCACACTCTGCCCAGCCTGCTGGGCCCTGCTGCTGCAGTCACCCAGAAGGGAAGCTCTGTGCTGTCCTAACCAGGCCCTTCTTGCCCCTCATCTTTCCAGGTGTAATAAGAATGTTAAGTGTGTGTATATATATGTGTGTATGTTTTTAAAGTTATTTTTTTAAAACACTGAGTATTCTGACCACTTCAGGATTATACACTGATAAACTGAGAGAAATTCTGCCCATAAATATAACCGTGTAGAAGTGAACTGTGATGAATGTAAGGGAAAAGACTTCAGTAGAATAACTTTCTAAGTTTTTCCTTTTAAACTACAAAAGAGTACATTTTTGGCATTGCACGAATGGTCTGAACCACCACACTTGGACAGCAGTGACTTTGCTCTGCTTCATGTTTCCAAAGCAGGGAAGGCCAAGCGCCGTGCCTGGATGCCGCCCCTCCGCCGGTGCCGAGTGTCCAAGGTGACTAGCGAACACCCTTCCCTTCTGGTAGAAAACATTGTCTCTGCATGTCTGTATGCACACTCAAGTTTGCGTGTCCCTAACTAAATATGACTGCTTCTCAAAGACACTGTCTTGGAAGAATACTGAGACCATTTGCTTTCTTTATCTTGAAAAATGATCATCCTTTGTTCAAATGGACTCTATCACATCTTTAAGAGTGGTCACATCTTCTGTGCAGAAAATGATGCCGCACCCACAGAAGGCCTGGGATAAGCTGTTTATGCCCTGCTGTGTGTGTCCTTTGCCCTCTCTTCTCACAATAAAGCACCTGTGCGGTCGTTTTTGGAAGAGTGTTTCCTCACTGAGAGGATCGTCCCACACTTCATTATTATAAATTGTAAAGTTATACTTGCGGCTAAGCTTTGGAGATTTGACATCAGGATTAACCAAAATCTTATTTTCAGTTTATTGCTAACATTAAGAAAAGTAAGACCTATTTTCATTGAACTATTCTATTTATACAGCAATTATGAATTAGGGTGGGATAAACCATCAAGCCAAAAATGTCACATTAATTTAAATATGCATTATGTTATATCTACTATGAATATATAAAAAAATTATCTCACTTTTAATACAGTTCCGGACCAGAAGACGACTTTGAATCTTGTTTGAGAAATGTAAAGTCACAATATGAAGTTTTTCGAGGCAGTAGTAAGTCTTTTAAAATATTCTGTGTCCATTTTAAGTCTCCTTTAGGTAAATTAGACAGATGGTAATTGGAGGTCCTGGCCCTGTTTCTGTAGAACACCCCCCTTCGGTTCATGTTGCCCAGATGTGTCAGAGTCCTTAACTCAACCGTATCCTCTTTCCTTTTCCAAAAGGAGTTGGACTGAAATATAGTCTCAGGCTATTTGTGTAGATTTGTATGGGGAGTCAGGGTCTCCGCTTTCCATTTCTGACCCCACCTCTCCCCCGAGGAAAAGAAAGGGGAGGTGGGGGAGCTGTGCAAAGTGCATTTATTTTAAATCTTAGAAATTGACTCATAGGATGAAAATGGTTTTCTCCACATTTGCAACATGAAAACCCTCAGCAATACAAGCATGGTGGTGGTTCCTCTTGAAAATACAGACCTCTCTTCATTGGTTCTGTCATTTTTTCTTTTCATTTGTTTTTGCTGCCTTTGTAATAGACTATTAAGAATAATACCCGGAGTTCACTGTACTTGAAAAGTGATAGTGCACTTACATTTGCATGTCTACTGTGCTGCTAGATGGCAAAACATAAAAACAAAAACGGGGAAAAGCCCTGTGTGTTCTGAACAAACGCACAGATGTAGTGGCAACAGTCATTGTTTCCTGTGACAGCAAAAGGCTGAGTGACGTTTGGGGAGACGATTACTGCAGGAGAGGCAGGTGAGGGGAGGAGCACAGACGTCCGTGTTCACTGGCATCTGCTGTCTGTTCCAGGACTCTCCTCGGACGCCACCGTTCTGACACCAAACACAGAAAGCAGTTGTGACTTAATGACCAAAACGAAATCAACCAGTGGGAACGATGACAGCACATCCTTAGATCTAGAGTGGGAAGATGAGGAAGGTATTTTATATTCACCGTGTACCTGAAATGTTTAATGTGTTAATGTATAGATATCAAGTGGGTATTTTACTGTAATTTAAACTGAAATGAATGCAAGACTCAGAAAAGTCAGTATAAACATTTCTTAGACTCTTGCTAGTAATTATTATTAGTTAATAAATTATTTAGAAAGTTGCTTGATTTTTAGCGTTTTTTAAGATTTAGAGAATTTCTCATTTTAAGGGTTTCCTAATCCAGCCCATTGATCAGTAAGAAGAATTGCTGCCCCCTTGTGGGCGACCTAAAGCCAAAGTCAATTACCCTGGTATATTATAAATAAATTAACAACTTGTTAGTTTTCTTGGTACTACAGAATCTGTAACACAGACTGACTTTGAATTTACCTGGATGTTCTCCTCGATGTCATACTTTCAGTAGATTTCTTTATTTCTCTAAGATGCAGTTTGTATTCATAAAAGGAGAATAGTAAGCCTACTTTAAAGGATGATTCACTGGTGTATCCTTTCTGCCTGGCACAGAATAGGCAGTTAACAAATATTAGAACAAAGGATGGTGTGAGTGTTGTGAAAATTAAATAAAATTTCTATAAAACACCAAATACAGGGCGTTGCACATAGTAAGTACTCAAAATGATAGCTAAAATGTGGATTTTTTAAAAAAAGTCTATTCCACTGAATAAAGTCCATGTTTTCATGTTAAGAAATAAATAACCCAAAAAGGAAGAACCAATTATAGAATACAAGACTTTAAGAAAACTAATAAGCATTAAATTTTTTATCAAATTTTGGGAAGGAATGGACCTTAGATTGCCTCCAGTCAAAGCCATTTGTTTTATCAGTGAAGAAGCAGATACAGCAGGGACCTGAATAATTTTACCAAAGACTGCATTAACTTAAGTCTTCTTTTCATCTAAATACTGTTTCCCTAATCCTATACTTACATTACTGCATATTTGGTTTCTAATCAGCAGTCACTTCCTGGCCTTTTGGCTAAGATGAAGTGTGGATTCCAGCAGACCTTAAATTGATTTTTATTTTGGCATCTCATTCCATTTGATCTGAAGCCTTTCAGTTATTTTAATTCCCGATTTTGTCACCTATGCCCTATACTAATTAGATTTGTAGATAATATAACTTTTGAGGTCATTATTTAAATCCTTACCAGAATTATTAATTAGCTAGGTGAGGACAGAGCCCACTAAAAACTAGTAGGAACCTGCTTCAGTTAGAAATAGTATTACTATTTCTAATTATACACAAATCCACAAAATTATGTTAGCATGCAGCTCATATTTTTATCTTGTCTATAAAAATATCTTGCTCTGCTGGGTTGAGTCTGATTTTTCACAAGTGACAGACAATAGTAATGCAAATTTAAGTGTTATTTTGTAACTGTAGGGTTTGATTCTATAAGGTCAGAAAACAAAATCACTGAATGTGTCCATAGGTATTCTCTTATAATCCCTGTTCTAGTCCTAGTTTTTATTTCTACTACTAATGTTGATCCTACACTTAACAAATTTCTATCCTTCCTGCCTCTGCCAATACAATGACTATTTTTCCTCCAGTTTACTGGCCAAATTTATGTTCAGAAATAGGTCTAGAATAGTATTCCTGGAAACGTCTCTGCTCTGCGGCGGTGGCAAAGAAGGGGAGGGGTGCAGGCGTGCGCGCTGGGACTGCGGTAGCGCCCTTCATCTGGTGGGATTTCCCGGCTGTAGAGCGGAGCCGGATGACGTGCGCATAACACGCATGGCACGCACAGAGCCTTACTGGGAACCGAGTGCGGGATGGAGAGACGAGCATAGTATTGTTATCATTAGAATTACTCTCACCCCTGGGAAAGGAAACTACCATCTGGTAGGAGAGGGTTTGGCTGGTTCCGAATTTGTCTGTGTAAAACTAAGAGCTGTTGAGGCCCTCCGCCTACTGTTTGATTTATGGCTCTTCAGACATTTTGTCTCATTAGATGGTAATTGTTGCATCAAAACTGTCCTTGGCTGAGGAGCAACATCATTTCTATCTAAGGCGCGCTCTAGGGTGACACACGTCAGTTACCCTTGAGAAGGCCCCATAGTGCTGGCCCTTTAGGTTAATCTACAAGTCAAGTTTGATTGTTCAGTAAAAACTGTATTGTTAAGTTGGGAAGTCTTTTTTTTTTTTACAAGATTTTATTTATTTTTAGAGAGCAGGGAAGGGAGGGAGAAAGAGGAGACATCAATGTGTGGTTGCCTCTTGTGCGCCCCCTACTGGGGACCTGGCCCACAACCCAGGCATGTGCCCTGACTGGGAATCGCACCAGTGACCCTTTGGTTCCCAGGCCAGTGCTTACTCCATTGAGCCACACCAGCCAAGGCAAGACGGGAAACTCTTTTAATATAGAATTTTAATCTTCACTGAGATTTGTAATACCTTTTCTCCAATAACAGGAATGAATCGAATGCTCCCGGTGAGGGAGCGTTCTAAGACCGAGGAAGACATCCTCCGGGCTGCACTCCGGGGTCGGGGCCGGACGCCGGGAAGTCACGCTGCGTCAGCCTCCGATGACTCCAATGGGCTGGAGTGGGAGAGCGACTTTGTGGGTGCCGATGTGGATGACAATGGTAATTCCGAGTACTCTGGGTTTGTGAACCCTGTCCTAGAACTCTGCGACTCCAGCGCAAAGCAGCCCGGTACAGATCAGCGGAAGCCAGAGGGTGAGGTCCTGTGACCCTGCTCGGCGGCCCGGACCCAGCGCGGGAGGCCCAGGCCAGCCATTCCAGGGAGGCAGGGACTGTGTTGGAGATGCTGTTGGAAAAGCTCGGAGTGCCGGCTGTGTTGGAGTGCTTCGGAATTAAGTGCAATTCATCATCTGCCTTCTGTTGTCCAAAAACAAGTGAATGGTTCTGTCATGTTATCAATTGCATTTGTTTTAACTTCACTGTAGGATTCTTGTTTAATATTTGTAGATTTTCATTTTTAAAATAACTTTAATAGTTTGACTTAGTGTGTTTTCGTAAGCTTATTTCAGTAGCTAACTATGAAAACATTGAGGTATTTTGTGTTACTGCTCAGCAAACGTGAGAGCATGAGGATGGACCGCTGGATTCAGAGTTAGAATAGTGGATTTTTTCCAACATTATTTATTCCTACCACTGGTTTAAATTTGATTGTCTCATAGTAACCACAATTAATTTTAGTAGCTGACCTTAAAGAAATGCTCAAGTATCATTTTTTTCTACACTTGCTGTGCATCCAAGAATGATAATGTTGATTTAGTCTGAAACAAAGGATATGATACGACAAACTAAGCTTTCAGAGTTTGAACAGTTAAAGTTGGTAATCAAAAGTAATATTGAAGAAAATAAATAGACTTAGGTTTTTCACTTCCTTTTACATGCACTATAAATGAATACTGACTTTAAGTTTGTTGATAAATTAAATTTGTAGGTGTCATTTTTTTAAATTTTGTATTTCCAATGATTGGTCTTAGAAAGATTTTACACAGAACACATTCTTTGTGCATGGTTTGGCAAGAAAGGAAACCTTAAAAGGTAATACGGGTATTTCAAAGTAAATAAAATCCTTTCTGGTGTGAAAGGATTTGTTGATTTTTATTGTTTTCCTTTGCCTTGTAATACAAGGCACATTAATGGGATAGAACTGAATATATCGATATATGTAACTACTTTTTGTGATATACAACAAACTCTTCTCTGAAGTTTAGGTATCAGTTTCAAAGACCAAGGACATAAGACACTCCCTAATTGCTTGTCTTGATTTTGCTGAGGATTGATGTGATTTCAGGAAGCAAACCCTTGATTTTTGCCTTCATGTTTCTTTTTCTTGCAACAGCGGCAGTGCATGTTCCCAATGGTGCAGGAGGGCCAGGTGTACATAGTAACTTACAGTCCTGGCTGTACTTAAGAAAAACCACACGGTCCTTTCCACAGCTGAACTGCTAGGCAATGACACCTGTAGTTTCATCTCTTTTTAGCTCATAGAAATAAATATGACACTTCAAATATGAAAACATTTTAGATAATGCTATCGTTTATGTCTGTCTTAAAATTTAAGTTGTAACTATGTCATGGGAAATATTTTCAAGGTAATTTGTATTCCCAGTGCCTGTGCTATGCTTTTTAAAGTTTGTATACATCAGATGTATATTTTTGGTTTGCCATAAGCTACTATTGTAATTTTTTTGGCATTTTGTTCACAAAGAATTTTTTGAAGGAATGGTAACTTCTCAAGGATTGTGAATAAACACATTTTTACATTTAAAAACAATTTTTTATTATTGCTTTATTCCATAAACATACAATAATTCTGACATACATAATTATTTTATTAAATGTGCTATGAAAACGAAAAGGAGATAATTAGGAAAGCAGGCTGGAACTAAACTTGAGGATATGTGTATTTTAGCAGCTAAGAAAAGGATTTTATTAAAAAGATTTTATTTTTAGAGAGAGGGGAAGGGAGGGGGAGAGAGGGAGAGAAGCATCCATGTGTGGTTGCCTCTCCCACACCCCCAACTGGGGACCTGGCCTGCAACCCGGGCACGTGCCCTGACCTGGAATCAACTGGCGACCCTTCTCTTTGTGGACAATGCCTAACCCACTGAGCCACACCAGCCAGGGCAGAAACAGATATTTATATATTTATAAAAACACTCTTTATATATTTATAAAAACACTAGAAATGACATTGATTCATCCAGAGAATACATATCAAAGAATCTGCTGTGTCTGGTAGGGTGATGGAGATGTGGCAGCAGAAAGACAAAGTTTCTGCTCTTTAGTTTACATTCTGGTGACAGACAATAACAAGTAAACATATACATAGAAAATCACAGAATATCACCAGGAAATATGCAAGATGATAGGATAAAGGGTAGCAAGGGGCCAAAAGACTGGTTTTGGTAAGCCCAGGGAGTTTTCTCTGAGGAGATGCAATTTGAACTGAGATGCTGTTGAGCAGGAGCCTGCCCAGCCCAGCCGGGCTAGGGGCTGGTGCAGTGAGAGGTGAGCACAGGGACCAGCGGGCACAGGGTGAGGCAGGAGAGTGTGGCCTGTTCTGAGCGTGGAAAGACCACTCAGGGCGGGTCTCAATCGATGTGGACTAGGAGGCCGGCATGCAGAGTGAGCACACTGGCATTCTGGAAAACTTGCTCCAGCTGTTGTGCAGGGGTGGTTGTCGGAGGGCAGCCCGTGCTGTGGCCATGGGAATGCAGAGCAGATGAATCTTAGAAGTGGAGCCCACGAGACTGTCTACTGGGTTAGATGTGGGGACAAAAGAAGGGGTGGAGTCAGAGGTCATGGCGGGTGATGCGCTCATGACGCGCTCACTGCACAGGCCCTCACTTCAGGGGCCCTCACTGCAGATCTTGGCTCAGTCTGCCCACTGGGACAAATGAGCAGATAAGGGGCGCGCTGGAAGTTTCCCAGCTCAGCTGCAGCACCTTGTCTCCAACACCCCCCACCCTCTGAGCAGCTATGACTCAGTGTGACCTGAGGACCCAGGCAGGCCCTTGGGTGAAGCTGGAATTGGGAGATCAGGTTCTTTGGCTGGCTGGTCAGTCATGTAGCACCTGGGTGCTCCTGGTGGCACATGCTGGCCTGCGGGGGAGGGGCGGGTGGAGAACACGGCCCCCACAGGCTTGAGGGGCAGAGCTGCAGGTGTCTGCACGTACAGCCCCCACTGGCCACACTGGCCCTGACCACAGTCCCAGGACAGTTCTTTCCTCAGAAGGAGTTTCAGAGAGAATGGCAAGAGGATTAGGCTTTGGTTTTGTTGCCTGTACGGATGTGCTGTTAACATTTTAAATTCATAGAATTTAAAATTCTGTAGTATATAAAAATCAGTTTAAAATTTGGTAAGAAAACTGGAAAACAATTTTACACTAAACACAGCGGCTCATTAAAATGTTTAAAATATTGTTTTTAGATGCTGAATATAGACAAGAACTTTATTCTTGGGAATAAACACTACAATTCCATAGAAAGAAAATAGAAAGTCAAGATATTATTGCCCAAATAAGCTTCTCCATTAAAACCAAGTGATGCACAGACACCACTCCAAAACACAATACGCTCTTTCCCAGGACTCTGGTATCACAAGTACCAACAGCCTACAACACCAGTAACAACCACCCATAGCCTTGACCTTGAAAACCAGTGGCTGCTGTGAAATCATATGACCAAGCGATAGTTCTCACAAAACAAAACACAGGACTGCAATCAAGCATAAAAAGAAAACACTAACTTTATTTGAGAACACTCTCTTTATCACAAAGAATACTTTCTGTACATTAACCTTCAATAGATGTACACTTAAAATTATCCTCAGTACATGCAGGAACGCAGCAGGTGACAAGTCCATGTCTAATACAAACAACAGACTTCAAAATGGTAGCACTAACCCCCAAATTTGACAGCATAACATGACAGGAATGTATCACACTAATACACACAACCAGGGGCGTGTCTGCAGGGGTCTACACAGCTCCCCATCCTCAATTCTCCTCTTGCTGTCCGTGCTCATGCTTCATTTTCATCAGTTTCTATAGGAGAAGTGCTTCCAGTGGAACAGGATGAAACACTGGAATACTCAGGAATAGGCATCTGTGCCGGCCAGTTGTTTTCTTGCAAGAGTGATCTTGGAGACATCATGAACAGAACCTCAAAGAACTCCAAGGACTCTCCCTCCTCCTTCTCTATCAGGAACTGGTAGTCACCAAACCTGACCATGCACTTGTACGGCAGGTCTACTTTATTTAGGTAGCCCAGCTCCTTGTTGTCCACAATCAGACTGGTCTTCTTGCTCATATTTTTAATTTCAAAAGAGAGAACTGAGCTATCAAACTTTTTAAACAGTTGCAAGGAAAACTGAACTCGGGAAACCTGTTTGTCCTGAAAAATATAATGACAGACGTTGGAATTCCGTCCAAATTTCAGCACTTCGCAGGAGGGCCGTTTCTCTCTGTCATGAAACCTTATTGACTGGAATATCCCAGTCTGCATCTGGCCTGGATGGTAAGCGGTGACCCGGAGGCAAGTCAGGGTTTCTTCCGTGTCAGCATCTTCGAAATTGGACATGTCGGCAGCAGAGGCCCGGTGCCTGCAAGAGGCACAGAGGTGCATTAGTTCCTTCCCTGCATCAGGCAATGGGAGCTCCAATCTAACAATTTGATGAAAATCTTCTGAGAGGTGATTTATTTAGATTTTAAAATAAGAAAAGAATACACAGGATACTTTCAATCATATGTGAAGTCATATCCCAACCCTGTGAGCTGGTGTGTTACCTTTTCCTATCTCTTTATTTTTCATTTCAATTTTGAGGAAAAGACAATACAGATAATCTTGGAATAGTGTTGATAATGAAGTGGTTTGTGGGTTTCTTCTCACTTAAATAGAGTGACTGCAACAGCTCTGCTTTAAAAAGAGAATCAGGAATAAAGAGCCCCTTGGTTCGAATGCCCTCAACGGACGTATACATAAAACCTGCAGTTTATGAACTGTTATAATTAGATGTATATGAATTGTGAAACCTGATTAAAGAATTTAAAAGCCATAAATAATTGCAACATTTACCTTTATCCTCATTTATATTTTTAGTAGTAAATAGTTAAAAATAGTAAATTATTAAAAAGGTTATTTTACTCTTCTGATTTTTTATATTTTTTAAAAGACTTTATTTATTTACTTTTTTTTAGAGAGAGGGAAAGGCAGGGAGAAAGAGAGGGAGAGAAACATCGATCTGTGAGAGATAAATTGATTAGATGCCTGGTGTACAACTCAGACATTTGCACTGACTGGGAATCGAACTGGTGACCTTTCAGTTTGAAGGCTGGCACTCAACCCACTGAGCCACAGCAGACAGGGTTACTCTTATGATTTTAAAATTTAGACATTGCATAACTTTAAAAAATCTCCTAAACAGTTCTAAGTAATTCTAAACATGGCCTCTACTCATACTGGATTATTTATTTTTGTCAGTGGTTCCTAATGACTGGACAGATAAACTGTCACTAACCACAAGCATCACAGACATCTGTCAACCACAGCCCGCTGCTCCCCCAGCCGGCCGCACCCCACCTCCACTTCACTGTGAGTAACTCTCACAATCAGTGGAGTCAAGTACACAACGCAGTGGGATAGTTAGTTCCTAAAACCTTTGAGAGGTTATTTTGATACTGAACTACCATTTAGAAACTATTTTAAAAGAATTACACGCACATGATCACAAAATTCAAACAGTAAAAAAAGGCTTTTTAAAAAGTATCTTCCCTAGGTGGAGAAGCCAAAAAGAAAATATACACAACTGTAGTAGAACAAATAACAATAACAACAGAAGTATCCTCCCTCCTCCATAATCCTTTGTTTCCTCTTCTAGAGTCAGCTGCTGTAAAAGTTGCTTTTACTCTTATAAAAATTCTTCACACAACAGCCATGACAGACCTTGCATTTTTCAATTACTAATACAAATGCCTGATTCTTTCCACATCTACACATATGGACACACCTCATTTGTCACAAGCTGTGCTGACACCTCCAACCTGGTCGCTGGGAACCATTCTCTAATCCTGTATCTGGGGCCGGGGAATCCACAGCCGTCAGTGAGGTTGATAGTAACTCCAATGTCTTCGGTTTGTGGTCTATAGTAGATGTTAATGTCAGAGCTAGTTTTAAAAAACAGAATGCTTTATCTTCTGTCTATGGTTCTTGCTATTTACTTTTGACATACAACTTTCTGGTTTTTCAAAGTTATGCTGCTAAAAGTCAAACTATCAATTTATTCAATGAGTGACATAACTAAGCAAGTTTCTTTTTTATTCGTTTGGGAATATATTTTAATTCTAAATTTACTTTTGCAATCGACTTTTTTGCACATGATTGAATCATAATGCATGGCCCAAGCAGACCCAACGCCCAGCTGTAAGCCAAAAGGAGCCTCAAAATCATGGGCCGCTTTGTGGTACAAATCACTAGGAAACCAAAGAGAGCAAGAACCAACACACAACAGTAGACTTGGTAAATCCACCCTGGACTGTGACTTGAAGCCCCTCTAATTAGGATAACCAGCAGCACGGGAGCCTTCGAGGTGTGCGACTCAGAACCAGCAAGAGCCTGGCTAGAGTCTGGTGCTGCGGGGGGACGCCCTGTGTCCCCCACCAGGGAAAAGACTGCGGCGCCCGGCTGCCACCAGGGTCCCCGCCTGGGCTCGTGGATATTACTCGTGCCCACTGGTAACTGGGCAGGTTGTTGGGGAGCCCCACGGTTGGATAAATCACCGTCCTCAAGGAACGCAGACACTAATCTGTTTGGTGCTCAAAAGCAGCTTTTTCAAATCTGACCTAAGTTACCAAAGAAACAAGTGCACCCGTGAGCTTCTACAGGGGTGACGAAGGCGCCTCTGCAGAGGGGACCTGGGGTCCGAGAAGGACACCCCCCACCGCACTCCTCGCACTCGGTGCCTTTGAACTTAGTACCACGTGCACCTACTATCTGTTCAAATTTTCACAAATATTTTCTTCACGCAATCCCGAACCATCTGATTTTGTGGAATTCAGTGAAGGTGGAGATTATCTGAGTATCAGTAACGTTGTAAACCGTGACGTTTGACACGAAGAGGCTGCAAAACACCGTGAAGGTGTCAGCAGTGATACGTGTCGGCAAATAACTGCAGCGAGCAGATCAACAGACACAGGGCGGGGCTCTGCCCTCGGGACCGGAGCGCGCCGAAGGCCGGCGGCGGAGTTCCCGCGCGGCGGAGGCAGGACGCCGGGCGGACGCGCCCACTTGAGACCTCGGTGGGGGGGCGGCGGCCGACCGCGTTCGGGCGCGGAGGTGCTCCGCGCGGACACCAGCCCCGCCCCAGCCTCCCGCTCCAGGTCCCGCGCGCCAGTGCAGACACCACTATCCTCGCCCCGCAGACGGCGTTTGGCCTTCGACTGGACGCGCGAAAAGAGATATTGTTGGGTAAAGCGGCCAGGTGTCCGCGCCGTTGAACAGCTGGGCGCCCCTGCGCGGTCATGCATGCCGACATTTCCTCGCGCTTCAGCGTTCGCTTTTTAAAACGAGGTCGACAGCAAGAACGCAGTTTGTCCTGGGCGGTGCGTGTACCCCTCTGAGAGTTTTCCTTCCACCGCGGCCTCCCAACGGCTTTCCTCTCCCTGATGAACACGCAGCTCCCGGGAGGGAACAGGGGCAGGAGCCAGTTCCCAGGGTCGCTGCCTTTCCGCGCGCGGGGGCTGCGGGGGGGACAGGTGGCGCCTCAGCGCGGAGCGGACTCAGGACTCACCGCGGCGGGCTCGCCGGAGAGCGCGCGGACGCGGCGCTTTCTTCGGGGAGCGTCTTCGTTCACCCCCGGCCGGCCCGCGGCTCCCAGGGTCTGCTCCGGGACCAGCGGATGGATGGGCACGCCTCCTCCCCACCGAAGCCGGGGGAAATCCCGGGAAACCACGAATTCCTCTCCTTCCCAACGCGCAGCCGGAGCCAGCCCGCCCTTCGCGAAGCACAGAGCTGCTCGGAGACCCCGGCGGGCACTGGCCCTTCCGCCCCCGCCCCCAAGGCAATCTCCGTCGGCGCCCCGCCCCGCTCGGCTCAGCTCGGGTCGCGCCCGCCCACCGCGTTCGTCCCCACCCCGACTTTCCCGCCTCCGGAGCCCCAGGCCCGGCCGCGGCGCTCGGACCAGCGGGGCTGCACCTCCCCACACGAGCGCGCCCTCCGGGAAGGCTGTGACTTGAGAGCTGGACTTCCAGAGTAAACGGAGTCGCTCCACCTTAGGGCGACTCCCCGCCCCGTGCCCCGCAACAAGTGTCGGCCTGGGACGGGGTGCGGGAGGCGGGGAGCGAGGCTGGTCACCTGGCAGCGAGAGGCCCGGTGCGCTCTGTCTCCTCCGGGTTCCGGGCAGGAGAGCAGGTCCCCTGACAGATGAGCAGACTGTGAGCGGCCCAGGAGCCTGCACCTGATCCCCCGCCGCCCCGCCACTCGGAGCCAGGCTGACGTAGCGCACGGGGTCCGGGGCTCCGCAGGGAAGGGCGGTGCGGGGACCGCGGAAGCGCTCTGACCTCGGGGACAGGGGAAGCTCTGCCGCTCCGGGAGAAGGAGGGTGAGGGTGACGGGTGGGAAGGAGCGGGGCGCTGCTGAGCTCTGGACTCGCCGAGCTGGGTTAGGTGCCATCAGGGGTCACGCCTGGGGAAGGAAGGTGTGTCCGCCAGGGGCGCGGTTCTGGTTAGGCTGCGGTTCTTTCGGTTGTTAATCATCAACATCTGTTATTGCTTCTCTGACGTAAAGACAGCAAGAGTCTCAGCTTTCAGCGGCAGAATGGGGGAGCAGGAGGAAGACATGACATTCGACTAGCAATAAACTCACAATAAAATGATATTATCAGAATTGGAATTTCTGATCTCTAACCTTTGAAATGAAATATATGGCAATGTATATGCCGCAAAGGACCGGTAAGTAGATGTTATTGGTAACAGTAACAGAGAAAACGCAGCAATTGCTAAAACTCATGTTGCTGTTTTTTTTTCCGTTTCCTTTAAGATGAAGTATTTGATTTACTAAATGCCCCGAAATGAGACTTTGAATAAGCCTTCAATTCTAGATCAGAACCTCATCTCAGTATCCGTTTCCGCCTCTGGCAAATGGTTAAACAAAATGGGCCTCAGAACTGAAAACGCTAAGGAAGATGAGGAAGATCGAAGCAGAAGCTTGGAGTTTCTGTTCCCTGAGGCAGCTATTTGACCCTGCGTTCCCTTTTCAACCCCCTGGCACATCAACAAATGAAGGGTTGCTGGGCGGAGGGGGCAAAGGGGGAAAAACTGGGACAATTGTGAAGTATTATCGATAAAATATATAAAAATAAAAGTATGTACTGTTCAGTTCAATGTTATATGAAGTTCTAGAGGCAAAACAGTAATAAAGATCAGAATAGTAAAAAAAGAAAAGAAAAAAGAAAAACCTGAGACACAGAGTTGTGCAACTGTGGCTTCCCCAACTTCCTGAAAACTGACAAAAGGCCTAGAAAACTCTAAAAGTTTGGAAGGCCCATAGCCAAGAAGAAATATGGCCATTTCTTTCTGTAATTTTACTTTACTGAGTTTTCTGAAGATAAAGGATTTTTTAAAAGATTTTATTAATTTTAGGGAGAAAGGAAGGAAGGCAGAGAGATAGGGAGAGAAACACTGATGTGCAAGACATACATAGATTGGTTGCCTTTCACATACCCCCAGCTGGGGACCTGGCCTGCATCCCAGGCATGGGCCCTGACTGGGAACGGAACCAGTGAGCCTTCCGTTTGCAGGCTGGCGCTCAAACTACTGAGCCACACCAGCCATGGAATCAACATTGTAATTATAAATGAGACATCGTTTCTTGGTGTTTCCTTGCCTCTGAGGATCCCAGGCAGCTTCACTGTTGCAGCAGATGTGACTGCTATCCACATGGTGAGGAAGACAGCCTCTCCTCAGGGCGTTTCCCGGCGCGATGGTGGCAGAACCAGCACTCTTGTCTCTCCATCCCCAAGTACCCTCTTCCAGGCCCCAGAACTTACGGTCCCACTGCGAAACACTGAATTTCTAACATTTTTGCTCACCAACCCTCAAAAGGAATTTTATAAAATCAATAACTTCCTCATACATTTTTAGTTAATTTCATCTTTTTATCATAACTTTGAATAATTGCAAAGGATCTAAGTCAGAAGTTTAATAACATTTAAATGTTTCCAAAGAAAATTATATGTTAGTAATTTGATACCCATTATCATCCATTTTAAAATACATGTACAAATTCTTGCACACATAAAAGCTTAACAATTGGAGATTTCCTATCACTTTTATCTCCTTCAAATTTTCATTCCAGTTCCTTCATAGAATTTTCTCCTAATATTAAGTGGTTGATATGCTTATAAGTTTTCTTTACCATATTTCCTCACAGTAAAATCATGTGGACATTGAATGTAACATTTTTACTTCCTCTGGCCATAGATGCTAAGTATTAAAAATTTTCAAAACTGACTTACACATTACAAGTATTATGAATTCATAAAAATGCATTTCTTTCTCAATGAGATTTAGGGTTTTCTTTAAAAAATACCATGGATGAATGTTACTGGCAGCTAAAATAAAACAGCACCCACAGAAATGCATATGAGAACCTCTTCACACGAGTCAGAGCTTAGTTACAGCAATGTCATGCGGTTATTTGAACTTCTAAGGTCTTATATTAAGAATTACATGGTGAGCTATTATAAATATGTTTGAAGCGTTATAAATATGGAGTACTGTATTTAGTACTTTAGTATATAGCTGCGTACTTGAGTATTTCCACGTCTGCTTTTGTTTGGAAGCAGAATTGGAAACCATCCAATTGGCCTTGGAATTTGTTACCCAGTTATTGGAGTTGGGGTAGTGGAACAAAAAGACTTCCACTGGGCTTACCGATTTACTCCAGTGAAACCCCTCACTCCTTCACCAGAGAGCACCCTCCTTTAACCCAGGAGGGTTAGAAAGGACCAGAAAAGACTAAATACTGTTGACGTCCATAACTTTTCCATCGGAGCCAAGATTCTTGAGGGGGGATGTTATCGGCAGATAGACAGACTTGAGCCAAGCAAGAAGATGGGCCAGGTACTCAAGGTCGCAGGGGGTGGGGGGGGTGGAAAGCCCTAGATGCCTAGCAATGGGCAAAAGAAACTGGGACAGCAAGGACCTGGCCACAGGGTGGCCTTTCCTCCCCCAGCTGGTCATGCAATTTGACAGACCCCTGACCTTTCATGTCGCTGGTCAGGCATTCGGACCCTCCCCTGACCTCTCCTTCCCTGGCGTGTTGCTTGTCATGAGGGTTAGACCCCTGATGGAGGGGCTGGAGAGCAGCCCTTACGCATGAAGCCCCAGGACAATGAGGTTCTGACCCGCATACAATACTTCGAGGCCTCAGCCTTGTTTCAGCTCCAGGCCCAGAAAAGCAGCCAAACTGGACAAGTGACCCCGCGGCTGACGTCAGGACCAGCTGCACTGAATCATGAGCCCTGTCCTGGTGCCAACGATCAGCGGAGACCAGGCCCTGGAAGGACACACCTAGACGCGGAGAAATATTCTATAGGGACCCTCCCCCGGACCTCCAGATGAAAACGCTGCGGTGGGACCTGTGTGGCTCTCCTTGTGGAGCAGGCCTGGGTCTTTCCTCACCCCCTGCTCCCAACTCCTCCCTCCCTCCCTCCCTCTCTCCCGCCCCTGCCCCGCTCCTGAGCTCCAAGAGCGCTTGCTTCCTTTGCTTCTCTCACTTGTTTCTTGAGCCCATTTCTTCTACAGCCCACTTTCTGTGACTTTCTAAATAGACTTTGTCTTATAGTTTGAAAAAATCATTTTTTCAATAGAATATGTTAAACATATAAAATCATCTCATATACTTTTGATTTTATTTTCTGGTCAAAATTTGCAGACTGTCAATGAAGGGCTGTGTCTGCCATGGAGCATGGTCAGACAGTCCTCCCTGTCCAAACAGCTTGATGAGATGTTCTGTAAGAAAAACCCTAACTTCATTTTTCAGTTCAGATACACCTGGTCACATGCATGTCCTTGTGACGACGCACTCATGTCTACACTCTGATTCCATCTAGTTCTGGAACAGATAGGGCACCGGCTTGAGCCGAAATGTGAGTCTGCTTTTTGGTGATACATCAGAACATGTCGTGTGCCTTGTTTCTCACCGACATTCTCTTTCCTCGATGGTCAGGGAGCGGGTTCTCCATTCTACATCCAAATCACGAGTTTTCCAGCACTCTGCTTCAAAGAAGGAACTTCCTGTAGTAATACAACTCCCAGAACACCCTTCCCCAAGTGATCCCTAAAGGGGTGTGTCTTAAGGTACAAAACTGCTGGAAGTTACACAATCGTGTGAGACAGCGACTGGCTTTGTTTTCTTTCACATTTCCACTTCCTGAAACCGAAGCTGTTTACAAGAAACAGCATTTCAATGAGGTGGTGTTGAATTAACATTCTTCAGAGTGTTTTTCATCTTCTTCAAGACAAAAGTGAGTATCAATCTTTAAGTGTCAAAACTTGATATGGGTGATATGGGTACAGAACACAGCATAATGTGTGATATATAAGCTACTGATATGGGGTGGCTCATTCTAGACATTGAAAATTTGAGTTATGTGCTTAGTTTAATGTGAATTAAAATGATAATTACTGTATAAAATCTATGACATCATGGATAGTATTGCTCAGAAAGATGTTAAGTAAAAAGAGAATGAGCCAATTTATTATTGATTTCACGGAAATGATTAAATAACTACTACTACAGGTAATATGCAGTTATGGTAAACACTGAAGGTGACCTGTGAACGCCTAAAGCTTTGGAAGCGCTGCACTCGTGTGTTTGTGAAGTGGCGGTTTTCTGAACCTCACTGGCCCTTGGCTGTAGAGCTTAACTGGTGAATACAATCTGTTGAATTTCCTCACTGTTGGCAATGCAAGGAACATTCAAACCTGTAGAGAACTGAGGGAGTTTGTTTGGGCCAAACTGACAACAATTGCTGGGAAGCAAAACCTCAGTGGAGTGAGGAAATGCTCCAGTGAATGGCAGTTCTGCAGCTTATTTTACACATTGCAGCCCAAAAAGGAGAGGATGGCAAGGCGGTTCCCTGAAAGGAGGCGGGACAAAGTAAATGGGGGGAATTTACTCTAGGATTGGATAGAAAGTAAAATGATAGACAAATATGAGGTCTATCCAGAAGGTATCCAGCCAAATACCATGAAAAATAGAGACGTTTATTGGAGAAGATACAAGAAACATTGTACATAGGACTATGACACCTCAGTCCCCTTCAAACTAGGCACCTTGGGACCTCCCACAATTCTCCCAATCACCATCAGCTACCGTATTGTATTTTCCTGAAGCTCATTGATGATCTGAAATCTTTTTCCTTTCATGGGTGATTTTAGTTTTGGGAAAAGCCAAAAGTTGCTGGACAGCAAATCTGGGCTGTAGGTGGGCTGAGTCACCTGGGTGATTTGATGTTTTGCCAAAAAACTCTACATGAGACGTGATTTGTGAGTGGGCACATTGTCATAATGAAGCTGCCAATCACCAGTTGCCCATAGCTGCCACCTTCTGAATCATACAAATAAGTTTTCGCAGAGGAATGTTCAAGCTTAATGCAAAATTTGATGCAGATTTGTTCCTCTGCTCACTCAGTCATTCTGAATGAGAAGAGGGAAGGGGGAATGCGAGCGCCATGTGACTGCAAGTCGACCCACTGACCCAGGTTCATGAGTCAAGTCTGCACAGAGTGTACTGATATTCAGGCGTCGTATCTTTGTCGACACTCCTATCGCACCCCAAGGTGCACGGTTTCGGGGACATAACTGGGAGCACGCCCCCTGCTGTACAAGCACCAAAATACCTGCAGAGTTACCAAGGAAGCCCTGTCCATTCAGAATGTCTCTCCTTTCTGAAAAAGAAACATTTAGATCCTCATTGTGTGTCCTTTGGTTTGACTACTTCTCCACAATAACTTAACCTCTCACTAGAGTGTGGACACCACAGGTCATAATTTTCCCAGAAAACTATATCCCTACCCAGCAATTTGCTTCCCTAAGTCATGTCCTAAGTCACGAGGGGGATAATAAAATGTGAGTGAACAGCATCTCTCCTGAGACGTTAATGAATGAGGTCTGATGTGTACTTCCCAAAGTCGTAGGTGATTTAATAAGGTGCATTGGAAGCCACCCCACAGCCCATCTTCCCTGTGGGCGCAAGACTGGACACCCGGGGCTGCGGCAAGCCTTCCTCAGGTCACGGGCCAGGTCGCAAGAAGCAGAAACATCCTGAAGCACCCTGAGCTGTAGTCCTGGGCCATGCAGGCACCTGCCCCTTCCTGCAGATGAGGCAAAGCCCTTCATCTTTCCCAGTCTGCTCAGGGACTTCTTAAGGCACATTTTAAAAATATACTTCTACTCATTAAAATAACCTCTCATCACCTTATCCAAATCCAAGGGCCACTTTTTAAGACTTCATGTCTTTCTTTCTCTGCAGTTTCAATGCTGGTGACTGGCTTGCCTCTCACCATGCATTCCTGGCTTTTCTCCTGTGTCTGGCTACATGGCCCCTTGAGACTCTCCTGTTTTCTGTTGAGCAGAACGTCTGTCCTGGGCTTGAGGTGTCAGGCATGGGTGGGAGCCTGCAGATGCCTTGGAGCCAAGGAGTTGACCGCTCTAAGGGGATCAGCTTGGTCCACCCTTTGCTGTGTGACCAGGACTGGTCAGTAATCACTGTGGGCCTCAGCCCTGTTTCTGTAGGAGCCCAATGAGTGTACACATTGAGGCCCTCGTCACAGTGCTGGGCCATAATGAACACCAGCTGTCGTTAAGCCTGGTAGCATCGACGTAGGCCCTACCCTGGCCGGCCAGTTGGACACTGCTCCTCAGTGCTCCCTGTTGAATTTTCACAGAGTAGAAATAGTGTTATAGAATTGATGAGTTGGAAGGGACTTTAGAGACCTTAGTTAGCAACACCCCCTAATTTTAAAGAGGCAGAAGTGGAGGTGTGGCAGGGACCAGTATGTGACAGTTGGGATCAGAACCCAGGTCCCCCAGTGTGTGATGAGTGGGAGGAGCCCACGGCTGGGGATGCAGAGGGCAGAGTGCCGGGCCAGGTGGCACTGAAAGACCCGATTTATTGTCTTTATTTGGCCAGCAAACTCTTCCTCCATACATAGTGCAAGTGTAATTTTTGTCATTATTATATTGAAAAACTATCAATTTTGAGACAATGAATTAGTGAATTTTTTTTCTATAATGACATCCAAGAAGATTAATGGATTTTTACTATGATTGAGTTTAAAAAGATTATTGACCAGGTAAATAATATTCATCACATTTCAATGTTTCACAGAAATTATCCATTTCTTTTGGTCATTACTAAGTCTTGTGATTTATTTAGATCTTTCTGGGTCCTGAAAACAAAACGTTCTTTTCCCTCCTAAGTAAACATACACATCAAGGATTCTCACATTCCTGTGCTATTATGAGCCACCAGAAGAGGGCGGCAGAGAGGCACTGGAAAGAAGAGCAGATCACAGGCCCTTGAACCACAGAAAAGGCCAGGCTGGGTTGGGGGTGAGGGGTAGGAAAGGTCCTGGGGCTTAAGCCTAATTAACTAGCTCATTCTCCGTGACTGGGACTGAACATTGTCACAGAATTTTCAGAAAATCTGGTGATGTCCTTAAAATGCAATAAGGTAATGAATTTGTGGAAATTTTTAAGATTGATGACTGACTTCAAGAGATTTCTGAAGTTTACATCAGTTTGAAGGTAAAAGACTAAAGGGTGAACACATGTGAGCACATTCCTGCCCCTTCAAGAGCCCAGGCCGAGAGTTTCACAGTTACAGAGACAATAAAGGGCATCTCACCTTCCTTGAACAGTACAGCTGTTGCTGAAATACAAGGAAATATTTTTGGCTGACTTATCAAACATACAGTAAGCAACCAATAGGCTTAAGTAAGTAAGAGAGGTTGCCCAGATTCAGCCAATACTTCCTTTTGTAAACACTGAACAACAACGAATATTTTCGGAGCACCTCAGGTGTGCTGGGAGCGACTCCAGATACCAAATGCCCTGGGCTGACAGAGGAAACAAAGCAGACACCTCTCCCGCCCTAGTGGAGCTGATATCTTAGTGGGAAAGATACACATTCTCCAATATCACAATTAACTCATGAGTCACACTTGAGAGAAAAGTGGGAAGTAGTCTACAACAGGGCCCCAAATCAATTAGTTTGGGTTCAACCCCCAAACTGGAAATTACATGAAATTAAGAATAGGACTCAAGAACAGCTTAAGTTCTTTCTACCCATTTATATTAGTTATTTAACAATAAATAAAATGGATAAGGTAAAGTTTATAGATTTCTGAAAATAGCATTGCAAAAGAGAATTTGGGCAGCCGACAAGCAGCAATAAACAACGCGCTGCCCACGTGAAGTGTTGTGAGATGCTACCTGGACCTCCTTGCTGTGCTCAGACTCTGTGTCAGTGGTCAGTGATCCTGCCTGAGCACGCAGGTGTCCACAGGAGCCCTGCTTCCTCCTTTCCACTCACTTTCATGGGCATCTCCCAGCCCCGGTATTCCCAGGCTCAGCACCCACTGCCAGCCCCTTGAACCTCCTCTGAGTCAAGCCCCTGGCTAAAAAGGTTACCTGTGTTTTTACAGCAGTTTAGATGGTTTGTTCCTTTGCCCTCTGTTACATGTACTTTCCAGACCAGGAAGAGCCGAGAAGACCCCCACGGACTCTGTGAGGTTCCATTGCTGATGCACCGCTGCTGGGTTCTCATGCTGGCTCTTCCATCCTCTTATTTGTCTTTGTTGGTTGTCCCTGCACTTCTGCCCAAAGCTGTTTCCATCTCAGATCCCTGTTTCAGGTCAACTCACTGCCACCCTCTGTCCCTGATTTCAGTCTATTTGACTCAGGATACTGCGTTGTCCATGGTGACTGCTCTGATTCTCTCCAGATCATTAGCAGCTCTTTTCTCCTCCTCCTCTGCTTCAGAGGAACAATGTTCTACGTATATCTTAGTCTATTCCTTCTGTTTTCTGAAATCAGCCCTTCTTTATTGGGTCAGCCAAAAAGTCCGTTATGTTTTTTTCTGAGCGATGGTTCTAGGGGCACTTAATTGTCTTTAACTTCATTTCAAACAATTTTGTTAGATTGTATTGTGACAGCTGTCATATCAATGTGCATTTTAAAAAACTTATCGAAATTGGTGAATTTTCATGCAGCCATTGTAATATTGAAGATGAAAGAAGATACACAACATATTATGCTTTATTATTCTTTCAAGAAAGGTAAAAACACAACTGAAATGCAAAAAAAAATTGTGCAGTATATGGAGAAGGTGCTATGGCTGATCGAATGTGTCAAAAGTGGTTTGAGGAATTTCTTGGTACTATTGACATTTTGGCCAAATAATTATTTCTCTGGGGCTGTCTTGTGCATTGGAAGCTGTTTAGCAGCACCCCTGGCCTCTAACCCACTAGAAGCCAAGGGCGAAGAGAGCCGACATGCTCAAAATATCCAAATCAATAAAGTTATTAGTGACAATTAAAAACGTCTCTTCTTTAAAGAAAAAATGTTAACAGACTTTTTGGTCAAACCAATATCTCTTTTGTGATTTTTATCATCATTTATATTCCCTCCCTTTCATCTTTTCTTTTTTTTGCCTTCTAATCTCCTTAGCCTATACATGTTGAAATCTAATGCTTCTTATGAAACATTCATTTCCCAAGAAACTGTATTTCATCTTTTTTCTTCCCATAACAGCAGTGCTTCTGAGAATAGTCATCTACACTTATCCCTTTCACTTTCTGGTCCAGCACTTGCACATCAGCTTCTGCTCTGCCCTTCTCTTGAGTGTCTGTTCACAAGACCAGGGAGAATGTCCCAGGCTTCACTCTGTGGCTTCTTGTACAATGTGTCCCCAGGAACCTGCCTCCCCTCTTCCTCGTTCTCCCATCTTCAGCTGCTTTTTTCCCACAGGCCACTGTTCCCCTGTGTGTCTCCTTGGTACAGGAATTCCCCAGAAGTCAGTGTCTTCTGTCTCCTTTAATCTCAGGTAGCGGCTTCAGTGATCAGCCCCGTGTGGTTGCTTCCCACACTGAGCTTGCACTTCCTGCCTCCCACAGACAGTTCCACTTGTCTCCATGGGCCCTTCCAAGGGCACTTAAGGCCCTGGACCACCTGCTGATCCAGTCACTGTCTGAGGTCCTCATGTGCCTTGGCTTCCTGTGCATGTGAAACGCTTCCACTTCCGTGTCCCCAGACCCTGCCTCTCCCATTTTTTCCAGCTCTGCATCCTGCCCATCCATCAACGTTTAGCCCATATTCAGCCCTCTGAACAAACAATCACAACTAAATCTCCCCTTCCCCATTCCTCACTCACGCTTTGCTAAGAATTCAGCCACCTCTGGTCATGCTCAGTCCTGGGTATGAGGTGCCCTTCTGTTTGTCATCAACATTAAGTGCCGAGCCTCTGGGACCCTGTCTCTCCACCCACACTCCTGTGGACCCGGCACACAGCAGACCCTGGACAATTTGTGTTGGAAGAAAAAGGCCACAAAGTTTAATTCTAAAGAATCCTTATCTTTGAAAAGCATGGAATTTATAATACGCAGGCTACAAATTTTGCATAACGTAGAAATTAAACAAGGAAATTTATATCAAATAAAATTGACTTTTTTGCCTTTGTCCTATTTTGGTTAAGACAGATTTTTTAGGAGATTACATAAAATTTCACTCTGCAAGGGTCTTATTTAGGGGTAATAAAATTGTGGGGACGTAAGAATAAGTTTCAGGATCTGGGGTTTTATTTTACTCTCCTTAAGGCTGGCAAGCTCACTTGCCCCCTCCCATGGGGGCTGGCAGAGGCGTGAGCCCCACTGCGGTCCTGGGGGGATTCGCCACGTGGGACCTGAGGTGAAATAACATTAAGCAGTATAATGAACAGCTTCCAAAGCAATTGTTTATGAAATAATTACTTCACAATTACAAACAATGTTTAAACCAATTCTTTTTAACAAATTAATTATAAAATAAGAAAAACAAAAGCAGTTTTGTTTACAGCACAGCACTTTCCTGTTAAAAAAGCGGTCAGGCAGAGTGAGGGGTGTCATTGGTAGAATGACAGAAGTCACTTGTTAGCCTTGGTTTTCAGCAACAACGACCAAAAGTCACATAGGTTTTCCACACTATAATTTTTACTGTTTTTTACATTTGATTGAAATTGGCCACTGGGTTATCCATCTGAGGCTTATTTTCAGCAGAGTGATCATTACCGTAGCAAAGGAGCTACCCGGGAATTACTGTCTGTAATTTCACATTGTCCTGTAGAAATGTGGGTATAGGGAAAGAGACCTGCGGGTGCCTCTCCCCCGACTCCCCAGGATTAGGGTCCCTGACAGAGTCGCGGGGAGGCCTTGATCCTAATCAGAGGAACAAAAATGCCGGGATACAGTTCATTTTCATCTTAGCTGAAAGGATCATGGACAGACACTCAGGAAAAAGTGAAGTCAGCATAACATCTCCAGCGCAGCTCAGTTTTCCAGCCTCCTCTTAATTCTCCTGGACGAACACAAGGGTTTCACAGCTCAGAACGCAGTGGCTTGTGAGGGGCGGTGGGGGGTGGGGGTCGGTGGGCAGACGGTGCACAAGAGGACTCTGTTCCCGGCCTTCAAAGTGCTGCGGCCACATGGAGCGGAGCCTGGAGCTCTGTGAAGAGGATTAGCCTGAGCTGGCGGGGCTTTCAGGCGGCTCCCTCGGAGGCGAGGATGCTAATGAATGTAGATGTCTGGGGCAAACATGCCCAGGATCGAAAATCCTCCAAACTGGGCTTTGTCTCTCGCACAGTGGGAAGCCAAACTTTATCATATCAGAAGCAAGAGTAGAAAAGAAAAATCGTATTCTTATCCGCCTTATGTATCTGCTTCTATAAAAAGTTAATTTAAATATATATACATTTATATTTCAACTAAATTAAATTTCAAAGTCAGTAGAAAAACCAATGCTCAGTCATTCAATGGCATCTTACTAGATTTCTGCCCAAGGACTAATGTGGCATAATTCATCTTTGTAGAAAAGGATATCCACAGAATATCAATTTTTTAAAACACTGGTTTAGTGTTACAAAGGGCATACAGAGTAGGTTTTTCCCCATTTCACTTTAAAGTTTCTTAGTTGTGATTTTTACTTTTTTCTGCATGATGTCCTTCTGCTCATTATTGGAAAACCCTTTACCTTCATCTTAATTTTCCAGCTTGTGTCCTTGACACCTCACAGGCAGCCAACCCGGGGCCTGATCAGCTTGGAACTGGGTATTGGAGGCACCCTGACCCCGGGCCTGTGCCCTGGGTTCCCACCCGTGATCTGTCATTAGCGCCCTGAGTTTCACCGCACTCAGCCAAGTGGCTTCGGTTCTCTGGATGTCCTCTTTCTTGGATTTGAAGGGTTTGTCTCTTCTTAAAATAATACATATTCATGGATGAGTGAGCTTGTAGGCGCTGCAGGCTCTCACAAAGCCGCCCTGTGTCACGCGAGCGGCCGCAGGGCCGGATCGGGGCTCACAGCAAGCCCACTCCTCCACTCATCAGGCCGGGCCTTCCCCACAATTTCCCTGACTGTGGCTTGTGACAAGGCTGTCATTAGGTGATGGCTTCTTTTGGCCATTTTCAGATAAAGATAATTTCCTTAACTTCCATTTTATTTGACAACAAGCAGTTTGGGAGAGAAAGGAAGTGCTTCAGTAGTTTATGGATTAGGGTTTTGTCACTTCAAAGGCATCTTTGATCTAGAAATATGTGCTGTACCAAATTCATTATGTCTTTCCTTAAAGAGCTGTTAAATTTATTGATCTTCTCCTCAATTATTCTCCTTTTACATCCAATAATGATGTGTGAGATGGCAGTGTTGGGAAAAGCCTAAGGAGTGTGGGGAAGGCGGCCAACGGTCACTTCTAAGGCCATTACAAGGGGGAACAACAGGTGCTTTTGTTCCATGTAGATTCTGCTCTGGGTCCCGCGCAGACAAAGGCCCCTCTGCTGTTCATCGCTCGACATCGAGATTTCAGCACCAACAGGATCAGACCAAATTGTATGTGGTATTGTAGTCTAAGAAAGATAAAAATTTCACAATCTGTAAAATCTTAAAAAACTGTGCTTGCATTTGTTTTCATTCTCGTCATTGAGTCCACGGTGAGAGAAGTTCTGTGGAGGAAGAAGAGGTGACGTCTTTGTGGGCTGATAGTTAGGCTTCCCCCAGAAGCGACCTTACGCTGCTCGGGCTCAGCCCGCTGCAGCTCTTGCACCCGGGTCATTAGAAAGTCATGCAGAGCAGAAAATAAGAGGACCAGAGTCCACATGGGAGAATTTGCTTCACATGCAGCAAGGTGGGTGTTCACAGCAGTAGGCACTCTGGGTTGGCAGGTCCGCAGGCCTCCTTGTGTTGCTGCTGCTGTTCTGAACAGTTGTGTTGTGAATTGTGTTCCCAACATCCAAGACAAAGTGGTGAACAGCTTGTATCCAACCACTGTCTTCTAAACCTCCCGTGCAATAAGTGACCTGCTTCCGTTTCTGCAACTAGGAAAAGGGGCTAAAAATATGGCTTGATTTTTTTTTTGTCTAAATGCATTCTTTTACTAGCCTGTTGACCAACTATTTTGTAATTTAGAGATACCTAGCTGCTTTTGATGATTAGCAAGTTCATCACAGGAAATCATAATTTCAAAATCTTATGCATTATAAAAAAGTATGTAATTTTAGAATATGAACTTAGGTTCCAAAAAGCAAAATAAAAAGTTTCTTTTGAAAAGTCACTTTTCTTAAAAAAAAGGTCTGTTTTCTGAGTTTCCGAAAACTAGTAGAACATAGTGCTTTTCATCCTGAAAAATCAGTTTGGGGGTTCGGGACTGGCTGGGCCACCCACCTTGCTCTGCATGAAGACGGGATGAGAACAGCTCCCAGAGTCAGATCAGCAGCACTTTGCACGCATCGCATATCTCAGTCTCATTAAGAGGCACATACTACTGTTAGCTGTGTTGTACAGGAGGAAACTGAGGCTCACAGAAGCTAAGTGACTTGCTGGCTGTCTCACACCCAGCATGTGGTCGAGCCAGACTTGGCACTTTGGATCCAAAACTTCTATTCTCAGTGCCAGGGCCAGATGGCACCGGACCTGGGACACCCCGCAGGCCATCCCCCACTTTCTCAGGGGCTGAGCAAGTGAGGGCACCCTGCCTCGCCTCCCAGCACTCAGCTCCAGATCAGTCCACCCTGGTCTTGGGCTGAGAGCATGCGGGAGCCGGGCATGAGCACCTGGATGGATCCCCTGGCCTGGCCTGGGCTCGCTCTGCTCCCCTCCTGCCTGCACAGCCGCTCTGATACCTGCAGACTGTTAGGCTCAGGGCTCATCCTGCTGTCTCTTCAAGGAACTGTCTGTCCTTTCCTGAAAGTTCCCTGATACAATTTCGCTTGACTTGGTTTTAATTAAGAAGCATTGATTTTGACTTCCTTGTGAAATCGGGGAACACCCCTTTGGAGGAGGAAAGAAGGAGATTTTGAAGAGGGATGTTGTGGGGGAAGGTCTCTGTTTTGTTTCAGAGTTCACGTCTTCATGACACGTGAATGCCCCCCGTAAGTGCCCCCCATAAGCCAGCACACAGCAACACCATCAGCCTGCCTCGGAGACACTAAAGTAAACTCAGTACACTCCCGTCTCCAAGAGACTGCCCTGAAATATGATATCAGCTGCCAGGGGACCAGCTCCTCCCGTCAAAAGAGAAAAATCATATTAACCTCACTGGGGTGTACAAATAGCTTGTAAGCCGCAGCCTCCATTTGAATGATGACAATGAAGCGCTAACCTCGCTGCAGCGGGCGGCGGAGCCGGCTCCAAACACAAACACTTGTGCCGGCTCTGGCCGCTCGGCGCCGCCGCCGCCCAGCCCCCCGCCCCTACCCCTCCCCCCGTAATTGGCTGAGACCACCAGAATTCGGAGAACACAGATGTCACTGACCGTTTTCCTAGGGAGCACATTCATGCCCATCTGCTGCAGCCTCGAAGGCTGCTCGCCCCTCCACAAGGCCTTCATTTAATTCTTGTCAGAAAGTAATGTAAATCCAGTTTACCTCCGAGGTCGCAGCCAAGGTCCACGCCAACGAGCCCCCACAATTTACACACTGTAGTTGTATAGGATGAAAAGAAAGCCTTTCATGTGGCTGCATATTAACAAAGTCTGCCTTCCACGGGGCTTTTTGATTGAGGTTTCTCCTGATTTTAATACAGCCGACGCCAGTTGGTACACCCAGCTTTAGAAAAAGGAAGAAAAATCTAATCTTCAAGCTAAAGTTTCTTCTTTTATAAGGGGAAAAAGAGACAGAGAAATCCTGGGAAGTGCATTGCCAGGTCTTTAATTATCTGTTAGGAGACAAACTCCCCTCCCTGGCGAATGCAGAGCAGACGGGGTGTTCGGGCCGGAGTTGCCGCTCGCTGGGGTCCAGGGAGAATTTGGTTGTTAGCCTTCATTTCCCCAATGTGAAAATAGTAGGAGTGACAGTTGAATGAGTCTCCAACGTTTCAGTGTGTCTTCCCTAGTACATTTAGAGGAAGTGAAGAAGTTGGGTAACTTTCTCGGGACCAGACTGGGTAGAAACTGATTGAGTAGCAACATGAAAGAGCACGTGGAGCGCTGTGTGTGTGTTCACGGAGGCGCTTTATGGGGAGTCAGCCAGGACCTTCCACCAAGCCTGCCCCTGTGCGCATATCCTTACATTCGGAAGTTTCCAGGACTGTGTCCATTCCTGGAAGGCAAATGGTTTTAAAAACACCTGTGGGGTCAAAGCCCCTGGGAAGCCCGAGCATGCCCTGAGCAGGTGTGTGGTGGGGCATAGGACTGGACCCACCTGACCCTCGACGTTCCTGTCCCAGGAGGAGGGATGATAAGCCTGCCTCTCCAGGTCCCATCTGAGTCTTGAGCCCTGCACCTGAAAGACAGAGTGTCCCAAGGACAGAGTCCCCTCCACCTGCCCGGAGTCTGTGAGCACAAACCTGGATTAGCAACGGCAGGTAACCTAGTTCACAAACCCCAAGCATACAAGTCAGCAGACCAGGGCTCCTATTTAACCCTTTCTGAAGAGAGAGGAAGGTGCAGGTTTTCTTACCACAGTCTGGAATTTCTGCTTTCACTGTCCAACTTTTTAATTCTGTGGAAAGTAGAATAGTTTGGGTAGAAACCAGTGTGGCTTCTCCTCCGATTGCCCTGCGGTGGGGAGAGGTAGCCTCTCAGGTCTTGCAGACGGGGCTGGCCACCCGGGCTGCTGGTTCTGGAGTGACCGTCATGAAGGTTTCTGCACCACATCAACCTTTTTGTCTGTTTTGCTTCAAGTAATATTAAACTGTGGTGTGATTTCGACCCCTGCGAGCAGGGAAAGGCAGCCAAGGTGCCTAGAAGGGCCGCGTGCGGGGGTGCAGGTGGATGGGGCCGTGGTGACGGCGACATGGACACCCCTGGGGACAGTCACAGTCTGGGCCGCACTGCATAATGGAGCTCCCGTCGCAGCCAGTGCCCAGCCTGGCACCAGGCAGGTGTGAGTGCGTTCAGGATGGCCTTTCGCCACTTCTCAGCAGTGAGCCAGGCCGTTCCTGTCTCCTTACTGTCCACAAAACAGAACTTTAAACATTGTCTATTATGAAAAACTCAAATGTGTTCAGAAGTACAGGGGGCTGTGTGAGAAACTGACGTGACTTCCTTCAGCGTCAACACGGACGATCTGCAGTTGATCTCGCCTGAACTGTGATATAACGTCACTTTCTCCCCACCTCCCACCCCAAATCTCAGGCTCCCCCCCACCCCATAAGAGTGTGAAGGATGGAACAAACTGCCCAACGTGTCCCATCTCAGTGAACTCGCCCTGTGGTGAGAACGCTGCTCTGGGATTTTGAGAAACTTGGCTCACATACTTGTGTTGCTGCCCCGGTGAGTTTGTCTTGAGGACAAGTCCACTCTGTTTCTCGGTAACCTTCAAAAGTATGAAGCACAGTATATAACAGATACTCGGTAAATAAATACTTAACTGTCATTCAGGAGTTTGTAAACACAGTACATATTATTTTATATTTTAAGCCTCTAAGTTAGCTATTAAATCTAACCACTAAGGAAACAGTAGAAAAACCTAATGTGATTCAGTCATTTAAAAAATTTTTCTGTATCACTGCTAGTTTTACACTCGCAAATATTCCTTCATTAACTAAAAGCAAAGAACAGAATTAACAGCACGTCTCAGATCTCTGCCCTCCTCGTTAGAGAAAGGAGAAAATGAGAGTTCTTCCGCTTGAGGAGCTCCCAAAAACAGCGAGCGCAGCAGCTCACAGACAATGGGGCGCCCCTGAGCCAGGAGCACATGCCCTCCGCAGCACTTTACTCAGTAACAGAACTTGCACAGAGAATGGAGTCCCGAAATCCTAAAACCTCTCACTTCCCAAGTCGGCCTGGAGGGATCAGGGCCTCAGCTCTGCGGCTGTGGAGAGAGGGGCCTGGTGTTCTGAGGGGTCTTTCTGGCCAGGGGAGCCCGACGGCCACGAGGTGGGCAAACAAAAACTCAAATGTGCTGTCCTGTCTTGTGGATGCTGCCGCCCCAAGATCACACAACAGAAGGAAAATCCTCTTGTCTGCAGAGCCCTGGCTGCTGGACTGTGCTTGGTGGCCCCTGTGTTGAAACAGTTGGCATGTGGGTGTCTGGTCCCCTGAGGGGGCGGGTACTAAGCGGGTGTCCGTCACAGGGGCTGCCACTCGAGGAAACACAAGTCCCCACTTGTTCCCAGGCCAGTGGGAGGCTCCCACCAGGCTGTGGCGGCCCTGCTGACCACACGCACACGCTGAGGGATCACGCAGCCACATGGCACACGGCTATTGTCCGCCAGGAGTGTGGTCTGCAGTCCCCTGTCCAGAGGCCCACCCCCGCGCTTTGACACTCTAAGTATAAAATAAACAAAGAACTTTGTGTGTGTCTTGGAGCAAAGACGGGGATAAGGGCCGGAGTGTTCTATCTGATCTGTAATCCGGATGCTGTCCCTGAGACATTTCAGGGCTCGCTGTCCTCGCCTCAGCCTGGGCTGGGGCCCCAGCTGGTTGAACCACATTGGCTGGGTCTTCAGGTTTGTTTTAGTGCAAACAAAACTCACATCTTTCTTCCTGAAAATGTCTTCCCTGGACATAATGTTTCAATTCTCTAACAGAATTTCTATTCATTAATTGGGTGTGGATCTGGAGAATTATTTGTGGGGGTAATCCCATTATCACGTGGTTTGAGTGGGGAAAAATATTGAGAACCTAAAGACTTTACATAACCAACCAATTTCCTTCCTCAAAACCATGAATGCTAAAGAAACCAACAGGGGACCAAAATCCAAACAAACCAAGAAAAATGGGTAACCCTTTAAAAAATGAAGTTTTCTTTTTTGAAAAATGTTTTGACAACAGTATCTGATACAAAGCACTTATTACTTGGTAGGCTCCTGTACTTCACATATGTTAGCTGTTCCTTTAAAAAGTCTGCGAGAGCCCTGGCTGGTGAGGCTCAGTGGGTTGAGTGCTGGTCTGCAGTTCAATTCCCAGTCAGAGCACAGGCCTGGGTTGTGGGCCAGGTCCCCATTTGGAGGCAGCTGATCAGTGTTTCTCTCCTTCTCTTTCTCCTTCCCTTCCTCTGTCTCTAAAAAATAAACAAGATCTTAAAAAAAATAACCCTCTGTGAGACTGGTCGCATTAATACCCCTTCCACAAGGAAAGAGAGATGTGATTAGCAGAAAGTAGGAGCAGAACTGACGTTTAGGCCCGGGGAGCTGACGGCAGCTGTGCAAGAAGAACTTGGTCGCCTTTGATGACAGACAGGGAAAAGCAATTTTCCTTTCCATGTCACGTTTTTCTCCCGCATCCCCTTTCCCCAAGACAGACTGCTCCTTCGTGGGCTGTCTCTCACTTCAGGAGATGCACGTGGCTCTTTGCAAAAGAACTCTCCCAGCTGTGGAAACTATAAACACGAAATTGAAAGCATGTTGTTGCGAGACTAACCTGAGTCCCCACATTGCCAACCTCATGAGAAGTATGTCAACTCCCTGGCCCTGGCGATTTCCTGTCACAGGTGCTTCACACCTTTCCACTGCGCGGCTTAGGCCCCGGTGTGGGGCATCTGTGGGTTTTCACCCTGACAGTTGAACGAGCATCTCCACGGCTTCTTTTGCAGCAGCACAGATGACACCCTCTGTTCTTTTAAAGATGGACAGAGTTCCCATCAGCAGACTTCTCTTCTCCCACTCTCTGCTCAGGGCTTTGGTCCAGCTGCTCATCCCTGCCTCTCCTCTGCCTCTTCACTGGCTCCCCCTGCGCTTTACCGGGAGTCGGGTGGACAATGCCCGCTGCTCAGAGCATACCTTTCAGACAGAAGGCCCGTCCGAGTCTCCAAAGCATGTTTTCCGGCTCTATGAATGCCCCCTGGTGTCATGGTGGTGCTGGACTCGGGGCCCTACCGAGTCAGTGTGTCCGGGTGTCTGTGCCTGTGGCTCACCTGGGCTGCAGAGACACGAAGAAGACCCTCCCGGAAGGGGCGTCTGGAGCCTCAGGCAGGACCAGATGGCAGGCCTGACTCACCTTGACCTCAGAAGTTGCTCTCCCAGCCTCAGGCCAGGCTGATGTCCGTCATCTGTCACAGTACTGATGGAGAGGTAACTGTAGCCGAATGAGACGCAGCCCCGTGGTGACGGGCTCTTCTCTTTCTTCTTCTGTCTTCCTGAGGCCAGCAGGTGACCCGTTCATGACCCGGAACACTCTCATTGCGCAGCCGGGTTGGATAAGCCGGGGGTGAGGTCCATGCAGGAGAGCCTGGGCAGCATCGAAGGCCTCCCCTTTGAACCAGTATGGCCTCAGGCTGGGGGTGTACGTAATGCGCCTCAGTGTGAATGATTCTCTTTCTTGGGTATCTAGTGTTATTCCAGAGTTATCTCTTTGTATGTTTGATTGCTTTTTATAGCCTCTTTTTAGTTAACCTTTAAGAAAAAAATATATGGGGGGCATTAAAATAGGAAAAAATAGCCCTGGCTGGTATGGCTCAATGCACTGAGTGCCAGCCTGTGAACCAAACACTTGCTGGTTCGATTCTCAGTCAGGCCACATGCCTGGGTTACAGGCCAGATCCCCAGTAGGGGGCACATGAGAGGCAACCAAACATTGATGTTTCTCTCTCTCTCCCTCCCCTAAAAATAAATAAATAAAATATTTTAAAAAGTCAAGAAAAAATAATCCATAGGCTGCAAAAATAGCAGGAAACACCCAGTATTCAATTTAGAAATAATGTATAGTTCACCGAGTGCCAAGAAATCATTTAGGAGGGCAAAAATCGGTATGTGTGAAAATAGAAAACAACTTTTTTATAAGTGAAGCTGGCCAAAATCTCCAGCAAGACCACTGCCTGAAGGGGCGCTTCTGCAGCTGCGGTCTCTGTTCTGCTGACCACAACCCTCATGAGTCTGCATCCAGACAGCTGGGTTGCAGAGTGGGTCTCCTGTTGCAGGGGTTTCTTCCTGCAAAAGGAGGACCACTTCTGCATTCCCCGTCTCAATTATGATAACAGCATCCATTCAGCTTTCAGCTCTGATGAGGCAGAGTTTAGGACTCATCTCTATGACCATCATACCTATCTGACATCAGTACTGCATTTAGCCCCCACACAAACTCGCAAGCCTGCCAATCTGCTGCATTTCTGATACTCTCACTCTGGTCCAGAGTCTTGCTACCTCTCACCTGGGTTACTGAAGAAAGCACCTAACCACACTGCCTGCTGTCTCTCCTGCTCCCCTCCCCCGATGCATGCTACAGCCAAAGCGAGAGATCTTTCCCAAATGCCAAGCTGCTCGTGTTCCTAGTGCTACCAGGAACTTCCATCACTCGTGGAGAAACACAAAGGTGCTTACTTGGCATGCAGAGTCCTGCTGAACTCTCCAGCCTCCCTTTTCCTTTTATCTCTGGTTCAACCAACCTGCCCTTCTCACATTCCCTCTCTATTTCCTTTCACTCTCTCTTCCCTCATTAAGCATTGTGCCCATTGAGAGCTGAATCCAGGCATCACTGCTCAGGGGGACCCCCTGACCTGCCCTCACTTTACCCAGATGGTTGGGTCAGGTCGCAGCTCTGTCACAGACTTGCATACCCCCTGTCCCTCACAGCACTCAGACAAAAGGAGAGATTTATGATCTTGTGCATCAGGAATTGGGGTGTCAAGTGCAGACAAAAAAAGCAAGCACATATATTTATTTAGTAATCAACCCCTTCGATTCAAGCCAGCCTTTCTAGATTACAGAGAAAAAGTATACATAAAAATATACAACGGGTTCTCAAAAGAGCCGGGAGTTTTTCAGTAAATAAAATGAGCTATTCTTCCACCACAGACAACCTGGGTTGTGTAGGTTGTGGCTGAGCATGTAATTTAAGACCTGGGAAGATCTTAACAATTGTTCCAAACAACCCCCTCCAAGCACAGATGCTAAAGTGAGCCTCCGAGGGGTCCTAAACGCCAGTGACAGAGAATGAATCAGAACCGGCCAGCAAGTATCTCTGGGCTCTATGACGTGTTCTGGTTCACTATTTCTAGGTTCTGCTTTCATCACTACATACATACTGTCTCTGCTTAAGACATTTACAGAAACAGAGCAATTAAAATTTGTTCTAATTTGGCAGAATATCTCAAGGCTACTCTCTACCTTAAGAGGATGATCCTGCGCCATAAAATGGCACAGGAGCCCTCAGGCAGCAGGGGGTGTGCTATTGCAGGGATGTGATAGTGATAGTGCCTGTGCCCAGCTGTTCACACTTCCTCTTTACACCTCTCTTTCTAGACAAGTCTTAAAAAGGATCTGATGGAAGAGAACCCCTCTTCTTGCTTTATTATTATTATTTTTCTATTCATACCTGAGGACATTTTCCCCCATTGCTTTCAGAGAGAGAGAGAGAGAATACCAGTGTGAGAGAGCAACATCGATTGGTTGCCTTCTTGTGTACACCCAGAGTGATCAGGGCTGGAACCCACAGACTGGAGATGTGCCCTGACTGGGAATTGAACCCATGACCCTTGGGCCTATGGGATGGCGCCACAACTAGCTGAGCCACACTGGCCAGAGCTTCTTGTTTTAATGTTGGACTTGAAGAAAAGTGAGTGTCACGCTCGCTCACTGCTCATTCCAAGCAAACTCGATAACCTTCACGACCTGCAGCCGTATTCCTCAGCCTCCACAGTGACCTCCCATTGCGGCCCTGGCTCCCTGTTCCAGGAGCACTGGCACCATAAAACACTGACTCATAAACACTGGCACTTAAGGAAACATCGAAAACCTTTTAGTCCAACAGCCCAGCCCATGCAGGGACCACCCCAAACAGAGACTGATGGAATCTGCACTTCTCAGTGACTGGGTCCTCACCACTGCACTTACGGGAACACTCTTTCCAGTAACGAGAATATTGTCTTCAAGAACTCTGCTTGTTCTTTGTCAACAAATACATGATGATTCTAATTAAACCAGCCCGTCACACCCTACAACTCTGCACAGTATGTGTGTGCTGTGCGTGCATTTAAAACTCAAAGCGTCAGACGTGTACCGTTCAGATTAGAATAAAAACGCAACATTTAGACCCTCTAGTTCATTTTCTATTCTTGTTAAGTCATAGAATAGAAAAAAAGGTTAGAAAATTATTGCTTTCGATTTCATCTTTAAAACCAACTTCTTCAAGTGAGGTCGTTGAGTACGAGCGCATGCGTGGTCCCAACACCAGGGGCAGCCCCATGTTTCACAATTGTGGAGTTGTTTCATCGCATGGGTGAGCTAGGAGTCAGCCGGCTGCTGTCCCTGTCTCTTCCCTTTCAGACGCTCTTGCTTGGGTGGTAAGATTGCGCATGTCTGCAAGGTGCGCAAGCCAGACTGTGGCTCCACTACCTATTCTGGAAAAGTCAGAAAGAGAGTAACTTCTTTGGTTCTGTTCATAGTACAAATTCTTTATTAAAGGGAAGATAGACAGAAAGGTTTGCTGATCAAATAACGTTTCGGTATTGACTTGCCAGGCATTTCTCACTGTCGGGAAGTCCGTTTGCTCTTGAGTGACCTCGAGTGCAGCGTCGCGTTACAATGTGGCCGTGTTCACGGAAGACGAGTGTCGGCTCTACATACCAGTGTGTTCGGTTGCTGTGGAAGGAGACCCATGTGTCCATAGGATACACTTAGGAAGTTGGGTTTTCTGCTGCTTCGCTCTTATTTGGAAGTGTGCCTGGCTGTGAAGAGCTTTACATGCGGCATCTGTCACCACCTGTCTTGGTCAGGGTGGCATGAAGAATGTGCCCGGGGAGTCATCCGTGGTTCCGAGGGCCCACCTCAAGCCTGCGGGGGTCGTGTCTGAGCCGCCAGCTCGCTGTGGCCCCAGGGGAGACTGGCGGGACGGGGTCGAGGGGTCCACACTGGCCTCAAGGACACAGAAGCCTCCTAATCAGGGGTGCACTCATTCTGAGGTCACCCACGTGGGACCTCAGATTCTGCCAGGACAGAGTCCCGGGCGGTCCTGCACCTTCCGGCGTTTGCTTGAGTCCTGTGGATAACTGACGCTCCTGCAAGGGCCTCTTCGGTTGAGACTCGATGTCTATTCCCAGGCGACAGAGCACGGACCCAGAGACACTGCTTCCTCAGGGACCATGGAGGACCATCGGGGGGCCGCGGCGATGCTCCTGGAAGACTGCCGGCGCCTGCTGGCGGGGCTGCCCAAGGCTTCAGCGCCGGACACAAGCGAGGACGCGCTGAGCGGAGGTGAGGCCCTCACTGCCCAGCTTCCCTTCCGCGCAGGTGACCCAGCAGAGCACGGACGGGCCGAATGGGATGGGGCTGCAGGCGGGAGGAGGCCCACTTTGTTGCCCTGAATTGCTGTCAGTTCTCATTTTAGGCTTCAGTAAACAGGAGGCTACAAGAAACAGTTTAGTTCAAGAAGAACAAAGGCTCTGAGTGGGCCGGTGCCATAAATTTCAATTACTAAAAAATTGAAGCAACTTCTCAGTGGTGGCACAGTTTTTTCAAACTGGGCTTTTGCGCCTCATCTCCCATGGACGTCCCTGGTTTCCACAAACCTGTCCCCACACGGGCCCTGTCTCTCTCTTTTGGATCATCAATGCGTTTCTCAGGTTACATTCACATGCTGCCTGTAAAATAAAGGCATGCGTACCGATAAATCCACCTTGCACTGTGATCAGGGCTGAAGAATTTGGCTTTTTGCTCATTCTGTAGTCTGTGCCATCAGTTGTAGATGAGGCCTTGTGCAGGAAGTTTCCGTCACAGAGAACAGGAAGTCACAGCGATGCTCATTGATTCTCCAGTCCCCCATTTCTATCCATGTCCCTCGTGTGTGTGTTTCCTGTTTTTCAATGTGTTTGCAGTGGTCTGTGCTCCTTGCAGAAATAGGGTTTCCCCACAACACGCCCACACCCACGTCTTATGTCGTTGGTGATGGTGTAACCGAGGCTCTGGGTCTTCTTCCCACAGGCTTGCAGGTATGCACACAGCTCCCGGGGCACGTGGAGGTGCCTGTATTACAGGTAGCACACAGCTCCTGGGGCACACAGTGTGAGCAGGCTGTGGGAGCCACTTGGCACAGGCCGATACCCAGCCCCTGTCTGAGGAAAATGTCTTAGCAACGTGGAAGATGGGCAGTGAGACAGACAGGAACTGCTGGAATGAGAGGGAAATGGATTTCAGAGTCCACAGAAGCAATTCCCAGTTAGATTCAGACAGGAAGAGAGAGCAAACGGTCCGGACCGAGTCCTGGTGTCAGACTTGGGCAACTCAGTGAAGGACATGGTGGGAGGGTCTGCCGGAACAGCGAGTTAGAGGGGACACAGGGATGGAGAAGACACTGAGCCCATCTTGGGAGTGTGGAGCCTGCGAGTCCGCAGGACGGGCCCCGGAGGCGCCTGGCTGGAGTCCCAGGAGAGGGCCGCGTGTGCATGCTCCAGGACTCTGGGTATTCAGGTGCTCGGGGCATGCTGCTCCCTGTGGCCTCTGGGACGTCCACATCCCAGCAGGGGCTGGGCAGCATCCAGAGCCAGACACAAACATTTTTGCAGCAAAACCTTTGACTAAGCTCCATCTGTAGGATAAACACACCTGGAAACAGCCTCCAGTCACTTCAAGTCACTTTGGGTGTCAAACTTAAGAAAAACCTTCAAGTTTCCAGAGATTTTGGGGTCTATGAAGTCTGCATAGGAGATCGTGGACTTGTGTAAAGAATTAGGTTGGGTGGCCATGAAGGAATTAAATATGTTTGCAATTGTGAAGGAAGGACATTCAAATTCCATCTGGGCTTTTCGTGTGCACATTCTGCATTCGGACGTCGTCCACAGTGGAAGTGTGGGGAGATGAGGCCTGGGGAACAAAGAGTCTGCATCCCCAGCTGCCACAGACCCCAAATGCTGCTCTGGCTCAGTCCCTTTCTCACTTTACAGGGAAAATAATATCTCCTGCATTCCTGTCTCTGATTCTTCATGCAGAGATAGTCGCTGAAGTGCTTCACTTCCTGCTAAAAACATTTCTTCATGCCTCGCTGCCCCCATTGACCTGCAGGGCTGCCGGGACAGGTAGCTTCTCGCCATTGTTCTGGGAGCCTGAGCCGCAGCTCAGACCAGCGGGCAGGACGCGGGGAGTGTTTCCGCTGCCACGAGGTGCTTCGTCACATCACAACACGGGGAGCTCCCAGCCTTTTCTCTGAGAGCCATTTCCTCACCTGAACTCTGACCTTTCCAGCTTCCCTCCCCAGCGAGCTGAGGACCCTCATCCAGGAGGCCAAGGACATGAAGTGGCCCTTTGTGCCTGAGAGGTGGCAATACAAACAAGCCGTGGGCCCGGAGGACAAAGTCAACCTACAGGATGTGATTGGCGCCAGGCTGCAGCCGCTACTGGTAGGGGACCCACGCCACCTGTCCCTCTGACCCCCACCTCGCCCCCCACACCTCCGGCCAAGCATTGAAACATAAGTGGTGCAATAGATTGAGTTTCTCTGAGGTGCGCCCGTGGTCACCTCTGCCAGACTGACTAATGGGGGAAACAGCTTTCAGACAAGCGTCTTGAGCCCTCGGGGACCTGCTGTCGGAACACCAGATTAAGTGAAAGGGAGGGGGTGCTCAGCAGGTCGGAGCAGCAGCCTGTCTCCTTGAACACTCACCGGCTGGGTGGGCCTGAGCAGAGGTTTGGCTGCGCCGTGCCACACAGCACTCTTGTTTTGAAACACTACTTTCTACCAGTTGGGTAGCTTAAGTACAGGGTGGTGCAAAAGCAGGTTTACAGTTGTTCATGTGGAAAATAATGTGATAACAAAACAAGTATAAGCTCTGTGTTCACATACTCACAAATGTAAACTGCTTCCCCCCACCCTGTAAGTAAGTTCACCGCCCTTTCAGTCCAAGCCACTGAAGCCTGGCAGTCCTGTGCTCTCGCTGCCTCCATCACGTCAAAACCGCTGACATGCCCCTTCCCGAACCCCACGCAGCCCCACCAGGAGGCCAGAGCCTGAGGGCCAAGCCCGAGCCGGGTCTGGGCCCCAGTTTCTGCTCAGGTTCTGAGGCAGCCTCAGCAGCACTGGCTGCCTTTCTGGAAACATCCTTCCTCATCCACCTTGTCTCAGATGCTGTCAAGGAAGAGTGTATGAACTTATATGCACTTTTTTCTCACATAAAAATATGTTTGTCTGCAGACCAGGAATTACAAGCAATGACGATAAACTTCTTATTTTATGGGTTTACGTGGGAATGTGTTTGGGGTCATATCCAAATAAGTGTCCAGACACTGTCTTCACCTTCTGAACAAAAATTCAAGACAGACCCGGCTGATGTACACGTCACAGCATCTTTGTGGATTCAGTAGAAGCAGTGGAACCCCACCCTCCCTGCCACACGGCCCGGCTGGGCTAAGCAGAGGGGCTGCAGCGAAGCAAAGCAGACTGCAGGGTCGAGTGAGAGGCTGAGCCCGGCTTTGAGCCAGTGTGTGTGTTGGTGGCCAAGAGGAGTGCAGTGGTAACTGTCACTCATGTGTCACCATGAAGTCTACAAAGCACTTGCACAAGCATCATCTCACTGAATTCCCAAAACAGCTCTCCAGCGACTGTCACCTCTATGCTCCCACTTGACTGCCAAGAACATGGCATGCAGCTGGTGCAGGGATCTGGCCTGGCCCAGGGGACCGACCAGTGAGTGGTGTGGGGGGCAACTCCAGTTGTCCCCGGAGGGGCCCAGGTGCAGAGCTCGGGACAGCTCACTCTGAAGGGAGCCTTGTCAGGTAGGACAACGGCAGCGATGGAAGTGTCCCCACTTGCTGCCCCATGCATCAGCCCCAGGCACACAGGGCTTGTAAGCACTTGAGATGTGTCCAATAAGAATGAAGAGTGCATTGTTTAAAGTTTTATTTAATATTATTTTAATTTCTACATAAATAGCCTCATGTGGCTAAGGCCACTATGCCACCAGGCAGCACAGCACAGAGACAGAAACACTGGGCAGGAGACCTCCCCCAGCAGGGGTGGGGTCACATGGAGACCTAAGGCCACCCACTCCTGGGCCCATCCGTCACCCAGTCAAAGGCTCTGGTGTGAGGGTCTGTCCACCAGCACCAGGCAAGCCCTCAGGTGACTGAGATGCTAGCATTTGGGATCCACTGTCTTGAGAGAATAGTGGGGAGGTGGTGGGGGGTGAGGGGACAGGCAGGAGCCCCAGAGAGGCCAGGTTGGGGCAACGAGCGGAACAGGAACCTCTTTCCTGTTGCTTCTGGGGAAAGCCCTGCATGATCGCGCTGGGTGGTGGCCCGTGAGGACTTGATGAGGCGTCCACAGGGTGAAAGGCAGAACCCATGCTTTGGCCTTGGTGCCTAGAAAGTTCTGAATTTCACATGTGGCCTCAGAGATGAGGGTCCACACCACGTCACCCTGGGTTCCTCTGTGCATCCACCCTGCGTTCAGAGCTGCTGCCGACATCAGCTGAAAGACTAAAGGGGGTTTTTCAGCAGCTTGCGGTCCTGCTGCATTTGAGGGGGGAATGTGAGCAGGAAGACAAGCTGCTCTCAGCTGTGGGGCCCTTGTAAGAATCGGCTCATTATTCCTCCTGCTTTTCCTCCTGTTCCTGCCTGTTGGGGAAACTGAGGCAGGTGGCTGGTAAGAAGTTTGTGTGCAACTGCTCACATCGGTGCACTGGGTTCTTTGGCCTCTGCTGGATCTACTGGATTTCCCCCGGGAGCAATCTCCTCCTGGGCTGACCCAAGAGCGATAAGTCATGCAGCCACACCTGTGAAACCGAACCTGGTGTGCAGCAGAGGGGCCCCTGCGCTCTGCAGAGGCCGGGCACCACCGTGCCTGTGGACACAGTGGTGCCCTGCTCTGGCTTGTTGGAAAGACGGAGCAGATTCCACAGTTTGCGGGTCTCCCCGTTGTACCAGTTTCAATATTAGACTTTCCTAAGGCTGATTGGCCAACTTCTAATAATCAGTTAAGGTAGCATTCTGTTCTCACAAAGAAATCGTTAAGGTTGCCGAGTTCGTCTATTCAGTTATCTCTTCTTACAATTTTTTCCCCCCCACATCTAAGGTTTCTACATTTTTTTCCTTAAATGAATCTTTCCCATAAAAAGCTTTCCCTCCTTTTTTAAATTATCATTATACATAGAGTGTAAACACGGTGGGTTTGAGTTAGTTTCACAAACAGAAGATTGAATGGAATGCGTAAGATACAGGGCAAGCAGTAGACAGCTTAGTGCCTGACTGGCTGACATGTGGGCCCTTCACATGTTACTCTCTTAGGCTGAACCTAATTGAGACAGGTGTGTGTGTTTTATACCATGCTTCCTGTCCTCCCCACTGCCCTGTCCTGGTCCCACCCTGCCTGCCCTCCTCCGGTGTGTGACCACAGGCAGAAATTCATGTCAGGGCCGCCCTCCCTCGCAGCCTCACAGAGCTGGCTGACTCGAGAGTCAGCCCCTCTATCCCCAGAAAACACCTGCGGACACCCCAGAAACCTGGGAGATGGGAGACTAATGAGGCTGGAAAAGCCAGGCAGGGTTTCTGGCATTGTGTCCTCTCCCCAGATAGGTGGGTCCTTTCCAGGATGATACCAATTATTTACTGCAAAAACATCTGTTGATAACTGCAGCTGCCCTTGGGGGACAAAGCACATCCCGGGTCACAGGCTGGGGGACCTCACTCCCGCTCTCACTAGTTTTCGACTATTCAGGGACACCCTGCCGCCCAGGGTTACCGTCCTCCGATGGTCTCCTCAGCCATAGAAATGCCCCACAGCTTTGAAGTGTGATTTCATCTCCATCGCTGATTTATATCCCAGGCCATTGTGCGGTGGGGAAGAGGGGGAGCTTTTTGTTTTCTGTTTAATTGTATATTGCCTGACACTTTGACCTGTATTATTAGTATTAGTAAGAAAAAGGATTTTCTCCTTCTCTTATTTAAAAATAAAATTTCAAGGGAAAGTAAGCTCTCCTTCAGCTCTTTTCACTCAAAACAATGTTTACACTCTGAGAGGGAGAGATGAAAAGCACGAGCAATTTTTTCAAGTGCTGGGGAAGGCGTTTCAGTTTCTGAAAGAGAACAGTGAGGCTCTTATAAATATCATTCAGGGAAACCTTTGATGGATTTTTCAAAAGTACTGAAGGCATTTAGCTTCTGCGGCAAGCGGGCGCTGCTCCAGCCGGGAGCCCGCCTGGCTACGAGGGCCCAGGGGCCCGGCCAGCCTCGGCGTGGGTGCCACCTTTGTTTCCAGGGACGTTCACTTTTCTGAGAAGAACAATATCTACACAATGAATAGGAGATATGAAAACATAGCTCTCAAAAGGCGGATACAGGGTGTGCCCGCCTTGGCAGTTGGGCCTGAGGTGCCAGCAGGGAGGATGGCGTGACTGATACCTGGTTCACTCCTCCCTGGGAATCGGCAGCAGCATTCCTGCCCGGGGACCAGAGGGCCATGTTTATGACACGCTGGCTGAAATGCCATCTGAGGAGAGGAAGCAGGCTCAGAAGGAGGGTCTTTCTCCCATTTTTTCTTTGGCTTTGCAACTGTGATCGTGGGTCATCGACAGCCTTCTAGCCACAGGTGTTTGGGGCGCATCTCTGCTGCCTCTCAGCATTTCATGGGAGACCAAGAAAATAAGTGCCAAGCTGATTTCTTATGCTATCTTGGGTGAAAAAATCTGTGGATAAGTCAAGCTTGGTCAATTTAGCTTCCAGAACAATTTTTCCTAATATATCTTAATCTTGGTGCTTTAAGTTGTTGATATTTTAATTGTTGAACAACTTGAACTATGAAAGGGTCAAGAGTTAAAAAATAAACAGAAACGAATATAAGAGTTGATTGTTACAAGATGGCAGAGAAATGTTTTAAAAACCTCTAGTGTGATTTTAGGAAATGATAAGTAAAGTGTGGATTTTTGAGGAAGTTGAAAAACAACTCGGGTGGGCTGGCTGGGTAAGGCAGGAGAGGCTCTCGGGGAAGCGACGAAGTTCCCTCCTCGGATAAGCTCTGGTTGGACGCACGCTCTGAAAGCAAGCTGAGAACCGCTCACTGCAGGGCCTGGTTTTCCTGTCAGTCACAGGAGGACAGGACCACAGAGCTCAGTGTCATTTGGACTATGACTCTTTCAGCAACTGATTTTCTCAAAGGAAGTTTTCACCTTCAAGTCTGTGCTTCGGGTTTTTACCAGCTTAGTTCTCTTTCATCATTCTCTTTGCAAAGAGCAAAGAGAATGCAAACTGCACATTCATTCCTTTGTTCAGCAAAGCGTTACTGTTGGCATGGGCAGCAGACACTTCACTTAAAGCCTTGGTACAAACACCAGAGAAGCAGAAGCCCCAGCCCACGTCCCGGCTGCCGGGATGGAGAGATGGGCCACGCTTGGCAGGAGGCCTGTGGTTGCGTGGCCTCACATCTGGGCGGCGTCTCACCTGTACAGGTGCTCCCAGGCGTGGCCACGGGACTGTCTCTGCCAATGAAACGCAGTCAGCAGTGACACAGGCCAGTCCCCAGCAGCCGTATAAGCCGTCATGAGCTTGGCGGTTGGACATTTTCCTTTGCCTCTGCCTGGACCCAGAGAGAGCGACAGATGAGGAGCATCGGAGCCGGAGCCACAGGCAGCCCAAGGAGCAGGCACTCGTTCTTCCAGAATGTGACAGTGACACATGAATGCTGCATCAGGAGATGGACCCTTTCCTCATGTTCACACAGAGTTCCATTGTCTGGGAGCTCTTAGTGAGGTTTTATTAAAGCAGAGCTAACCCTGCCTGATGAAATGTCTGCTTCTGTTGTGCTTCTACACCTGGGATGCTCTGGAATTTGAAAACAGCGAAGCTACAAACAGTTCCGTGGTTTCTCTCTGCATGCACAACAGGCCCTTAACCGTCTCGGCGATGGTCATTTCACTGGGACTGAGCAGGAAAATCGAGGACAGTGGGTGGTGCTGGGTCCCTGTGGTGCTTACTCCCATCTGCCCGATGCCAGGGCGGGGTTTTGATAACAAGGACACTTTGGAGCGAGCAGAGGTGGCACAGGTCAGACTGAAGAAGCTGCTTGGAGCCCTGTCTGGGTTTGAGTCCCAGGCGGCCCTCGGCAGGTCTGTCACCGTGGGCAGCTGTGCGCTGCCATCATGCTGCCTCTGAGCGGTAGCAACGACCGTACCTGTTTCACAGATTATTAGAGGAGACAGTGAACGGGTGACATGGGGCACTCATCACAGGGCCCGGCACTTAGTAAATGGCAGCTGCTGTCATCACATACCTGCCGACCCACAAAGGAGGGGCCAGCAAGAAGATGGTGCACTGATATGGATGGAAGCTAACGCAGTTGCAGTTATAAGGCGAGACAGGCTGAGCTAAGGTCAGACAGAGTATCCAGGCCTCTGTCTGAATTTCGCTGTCAGGATGTCCAAAGATGGCTGTGGTGCATTTTCAGAATCACCAGGAGAGTGGGAAATGCCAGAAGTCATACGATTACCAGAGGGATGACTGTCACCAGCAGATGCTTCTAGGAGTTTGAATAAGAGGGGGATCAACAAGTGGTCATTGGACTGGGAGTTTATGGGCTCCTCACAGGGTGGGGTGGTGGGTTTGTGGGAGCTGCGGGTGGGAGCCACAGTGTGGAGACAGAGCTGGAGGTGAGGCAGAAGAGACAGTGACGTCGGACACGACTTGGAGACTGCTGCAAAGAGACAGAGAACCGGGACAGGAGCTGCAGAGAGGCTGCTGTGCCCTGGACATCTATGTCTCCTAGGTTCGTGCCTTGGAATCTCACCTCTGGGTGATGGTTTTGGAGGCGGAGGCTTTTGGGGGTGATGAGCCCTCCTGCACGGGGTCAGTGCCTGTACAACTGAGGCCCCCAGAAGCCACGGTGAGAAGGTGCCGTCTGTGGGCCCAGAGGCCGGCCCTCACCAGACAGTAGATCTGCGTTGCCTTGACCATGGGCTTCCAGCCTCCTGACCTATGGGACACGCTTCTGTTGCTCACAAGCCCCCGGTCTGTGCTGTTCTTGTTACAGCATCCAGACAGACAGATGCACGGCTCGGGAGGACACGTTGACATGGAAGCTGTTAGGATATGTTTGTCGGCTGGTGAGAAGGATCCTGCAGGGTCGAGGGAATGAATGGTGCGGAGGAGAAGGTGGGTGTCCCAGAGGAAGACAGGGAGGGGCTGAGAACAGAGGCAGGGTGGCCTGAGCCTGTGACGGAGGAGACGCAGTCCTGGCAGCGCCAGAGGGCTGGTGGCTGCGGGCACGGGCACGAGGACAGGGAGGAGCCCTTCTCATGGACTGCTTCGTGGTGAAGTAAGAAGCAGGAGGAGGTGGAAGGGCCATGGCAGCTTACAGAGTGCAGGGGTCAGAGCCAGGGCTGGGAGGCCTGCTGGGGACCCGTGTCAGGTCCAGGGCATGAATTCAGAGTTATGGCTGTGGGGTTTTCTCCAGCCACACTCGCTTGGGTAGAGCTCGAGTTAGGCAGAGAATCAGGTACAATTTGGGAATTTTAAGTGAGAATAAATAACATCCATCTTCCTCTCCTGTGTTCAGAACCCACTGGAAGACAATTGCAGAACTATTCTAAATGGGTAGAGAGTAAAGCATTATGTATCCAGGCCATGGATGGGAGAATTCTTCACTGAGACTCCTGTGGTCCCTGGCAGGGCCCCACTCACTGCACAACAGGGAGGAAGGTGTGAAGGAGGAGGTAAGCCCAGCAGGTGTGCCAGATCAGACAACTTACCTGCCTGGGAAGGGAGGAGGGCCGGCAGGGGGGAAGGCCAGGCTAGCTCGGCTGTTCTGGTTCTGCAGTAGGTGTGCCCTGAGCCACTGGCTGCACTTGCAGAGATTCTGCCCTGATGGGTCCCAGCACCGTCTCGATCTTTCAAGGCCCCTAGTGGTTCTAGTGTGAGGCCATCACCCTCCTCCAACAGAAACCATGGCTGGGACGACCAGATGCACATGACAGAAACAGAAAGCAGCACAGAAGTGAAGAATGCTTTTTATAAGTCATTGCATCAATGTACCATGGAATTTAGAGAGGTGAGAGGCGAATGAGGGCCGGAGGGACTGACAGACGGCCAACTGCAGCTGCCCCAGGGGTTACAGGCTTGTTGGGGGAAGGGACCTGGGGGACTTGCAGACACAGCTCAGAGCATCCAGTGCTCGCGCTGATTCTGCATGCTGCTGAGGTGAGTAGTCAGGGCCCACTGCCATGGGCGCAGATGGGAAGTGGGTGAGGGGGCTGTGGTGGAAGGGCCCAGGGCACTGGGTGAGTCAGGGTGGATGCTGGAGCCACAAGGGACTTATCGACCTCCAGGACAGAAGTTAGGCTCACAGGTACCTGGCCCCAGGATGTGGACGTGGTTGTCTATTTTGGCACTGCTTTCTTTTTTCTTTAAACAGACAGGCATCATTTACAGTAGATTTGGGGGAAACAGGAGGCATTGAGATAGAAAAGATTATAACTATCTTCCAAAAGTCTTTGTGCTGTGTTGGGAAAGCAAAGGAAGGACCGGAGAAGTGTTAGCATTCTGGGTTTCCCTTCTCCTCCTCACAGGTCAGGAAGCAGGCAGACCCTGAGCGCGGGACCCCAGCCCTGCAGCAGGTGGGCCGACTCCGGGTGGGCGTGCTCTCCGTGTGCACAGCTATGTGGGCACCATCACTTCTCCCGCATTCTCTCACCTCTGCAGCGCCTCTCCCCACCTGCCTCAGGCCTCCCAGTGGGCTCTGAAGCCGAAATTTCCCTTTCCTCTGCTCCTGGCAACCGCAGTGCCAGATGGTCTCTGTGCTGAGTCCCCTCACCCCGCCCCCCATGAGATCAGCTGCCATTGTCATTGCTGTGAGCACATCGTGCTTTGAACCCATCTCAGGATCCGCTGCTGCTGGGTGTCGGGAGGGGCTGCTGCTAATGCAAGCAGCCATGAAAACGGCACACTTTCCCTTGCCACTGTTCAGCAAAAGCCCTGAGAAAGGCTCGTTAGCATTTTTTCAATCATCCATGTATTGAAATCTTTTTGTGCAGTTTAATTCCTTTAGCACCTGACTCAGCCTCCCCGCCCTGAAATTCCCTTTGTGCCTTAAACTCAATTAACCCGAATTTCCACTCCCAAAGACACATGTGAGGGGACTGGTGTGTGGCCTGTCGCTGCACACGCAGCACAGTCCTGCACCCACAGCCATGTGTGTGGACTTCACGTGATCACGCAACAAGGAAAACACGACGTGGTGGCCCTGCAGACAGGCTCACCCCAAGTCAGTGTCAAGGAAGGATGAAGGGACAGCATTCCTGTTCGTTTTTACCTCAGGTTACCCGATGCTGGGCCAGCATTGGATTCCATCACTGTGTCACATCTAAGAGGATCATACTCCCGAGTCCTCAAGCAGTGTCGGTCCGTGTGGGCCTACAAGCAAACAGAAAGAACCGGGTAAAGTCCCTGCACACAGCATGTCTTTCCCACGCTGCCCTGCCGGGCCTGTGTTATATTCTTTTTCTGCCTTTTGGGGGCAGAGCACTCTTTCGAGTTAATCTGACTGTGCAGGACCAGGCCCAGTGCCTGTAGGGACTGTGGGGATCACTCCTCCATGTCCTGCTACCACATGCTCAGGCCTCTTTCATGGCTCCCAGCTTCCTGGAGGACTTTCCCAGGATGCTGGTGATTCTGCGTTGCTGCTGAGGAATTTACTGCCTGCCCTTGGCAACAAATGAAAGTGGGTGTTAATTTCTCAGAGTGCTGCCAGCCCTGAGAACGAAACCCACAGTCCGGTGTCCTGCGCAGCAGGCACGGGTCACAAGGGGAGAGAAGCCAGCAGCCAGGCAGGACATGCCCCCCGCCGCCTGCCCCCACCTCCTGGTGCGTCCTCGAAGGGCCTGCAGCCTGGAGGGAGCTAAGTTATGCAGCTGCGGTACCAGGCCCTCCAGCCCGGCTTCCTTCGGGTTCCCACAATGCTATTGAAGTGCTTATTTTCCTCCTGAAGAGACACAAACAGATGCAAACTTCTGTAAACACTTTAGAAATGAATTCAGCGAGTTTGGCCTCTCAGCAGTGCTCAATGGCTGACAGAAAAATGTCTAATTAGTGCAAGTGGAAATAATAGGGCCACTTGGACCCCTTCCATCTCCTCCAAGTCTACTTTCCAAGGAGCTCAAAGGGCCTTTGTCTGGCAGGTCACCCTCTCTCAGGCTTTTGTGTGCCGATCCATTACGAACAGGAGGGGGAATAGATGAGGCCACGCTAGAGACTCGGTGTGTTCACGAGGGGCAGAGTGGGCATTGCAGCCTGTTCACAGGTGTTGGTGGGCAGGTCCCCTATGGCCCAGAGCCACCCGCATGTGCACAGGACAGGGAGCCTCCACCCGTGTCACTTCAGTAACCACAGGCCTCAGAGAAGGTGAAGAGAAGAAAGATATTTTTAAAAACTAGAGGTTTAGCTGTTTTCTGAGATAAGCCTTAGAGGTGTTTGGTGTGTGACTATTATTTACATTTTACTCTATGAAAAATCCCACTGACTGTAACTTAGGAGACCGTTTTTGTGCGTCGCGGTTTTATCATACACAACCGTGGGAATTCGTGGATCAACTTTCTCCCCTAACTCTTCCCTAGTTTTCCCTGTCATTTATTCAGCACCCACGGTGTGCCAGGCACCGTGCTGAGCACCCAACCCACATCTCCTCCAAGCCTGAAATAGCACAGCACGTCGAAACGAAGGCTCTGTGCCCTGTTGGACGGATCACAAAATGGTGCCACTTCTATGGAAAACAGTATAGCGCTTCCTCTGCTACACAAATCCAGCAACCCCACCCCTGGACATTTATCCAAAAGAACTGAAAGCAGGATCTTGAAGAGATATTTGCCGCATTCATCACAATAACCAGGAGCTTCGAGCAGCCCAAATGTCTGTCAGTGGATGAATGGCTCCACAAAACATGGCCCTCACATACAGTGGAGTGATATTCAGCCTCCAAAGGAAGGAAATCCTATCCCTGCTACAAAATGGATGAACGTGGAGGGCATTATGCTCAGTGAAATAAGCCAGCCACAAAAAAGGCAAATAATGTACAATTTCCTTTATATGAGGTGCCCAGAGTAGTCGAATTCATAAAAAACAGAAAGTAAAATGGTGGTTTCCAGGGGCTAGAGAAGGAAAAGGGATCTTTAGTGGGTTTAGAGTTCGTATTTGCTGGATGAAGCAGTTCTGGAGGCCTGATTTAAATAAGATGAATATACTTAACACTACTGAAGTGTACTCGCAAAAATGGTGAATATGGTACATTTTATGTTCTGTGTTATGGCCAAAATTAAAAAAAGAAGGCAAAAGGTAGATAATTGAGTTCCTTCCTTACCCTAACCCTTTCAACTTTGTAACTTTGGGAAGTTACATAACCTCTCAGCCTCAGGTTCCCTATCTTACTTGGATTTTTCAGTTACAATGAAATTAAATGAGATAACAGGGAACCTGGCAGTGGTAAAGCCGCCAGTTCTGCAAAGTGGCCAAGGCTGCAGACCAGAGATGGGATTTCTGTGCACCCAGCACAGAGAGGCCTCCATCAGAGACCAGCTTTGGCAAACAAAGCAAGCAGACATAAAACACCTATTTCTTTTCCATCTTTGAATTTACATTCTGTGAATGTCAAGTGAATGAATTGTTCTCCTTTAAAACTTGTGTTCTTCAGCCCTGGCCTGTGTGGCTCAGTCAGTTGGGCTTCGCTCTGCAAACTGAAGGATCGCCAGTTTGATTTGTGGTCAGGGTACACGCATGTTTGTGGGTTTGGTCCCCAGTCAGGATGCGTGCAAGAGGCAACCACACATCGATGTTTCTGTCCCTCTCTTTCTCCCTTCCTTTCCCCCTCTCTAAAATCAATAAGCATGTCTTCGGGTGAGAACAAATTAAAATAAAATTGTGTTCTTCAGATTGATGATTTATTTGACACACCCCAATAGAAGTTTTGAGCATTTCAGTTTTATGGATTTTTTAGTGGGAAGGTACAGAGGCTCACTCAAGCAAACTCATAAAATGGGATGTCTTTTACTACGAAGCTATATTACTAAAAAGACACACATGGGACCAAAAGGAGGCCCTGTTGTTCAGGGAAGTGCACTATTGGTATGGTGGGTTGGCGTTCAAGTCATCATTCTTGGGTCTTCACTCTGGTGTTGCCCATAGAGGGGTCCCAGCGAAACCTTACTTCCTGCTTCTTTCCATCCTGTCTCTGGGAAATTCTTTCTGTGTTTCTTAGTTAGATTAATAAGTTCATTCTTTTGAAGCCAGTTCAGAAAGCCATGAAGCCAAGTACGGGCGGGTGCTCTTAGCTTAGCTTTGAGCTAGTGTTGGGGTGGGGAGGTGGGGTCAAGGTCAAGTAGCAAAATACATGACCACATCAGAGGCAGGGCCTTGGGCACAGCAGTTTCTCTCAGGAGGTTGTGGTCTATCGGGCCTGGGAATGATGGGTCCTTGGGTGGGTCTAGTAAATACCACCTCCCTTCACCTCCTGGATTCTGGAGGCAGAAAGAGGGGTTATTTAACAAAAGACTTGGGCAGACACAAGATTAAATATTACTTCTAGTTATGGTAAAGGCTAAATTGGAAAATATAACTCTGCATTAGAGCACAGGGGGTCTGCTCATGCAAACAGAATTATGTGGGCTTCCCCAGTCAGGCACAGGAATTACTAGGCCAAGCAGGACATCTCACACAGGGTGGCTTTCCAGTAAGACAGGATGCACAAGAGCAGAAAGGAATCCATTTCCTTCAGTCTGCTTGTTCCCAAGAAAAAGAATAGCCCAGGTCCCACTCCCAAACGTGTCAATTGGGTCAGGCAGCCACTTCCCCAGGGTCATGGAGCAGAGACAGGAAATGAGTCGGGAAACAAAGAGGCACTTGTCATGTTTACCTTGTGTCATTTGAAAATATGAGCTCTGTCGAGAAGGTATGCAGCCATGTAATATGAAAAATAGAGACATTTACTGAAGAAGATACAAGAAACATTGTACATAGGACAATGATGCTTCAAAGTAAGCAACTTGGGACCTCACACAGTTCTCCCATTTGCCATCAGCTACCCCGTCATATTTTCTTGAATGTCATCAATGGTCTGAAATCTCTTCCCTTTCAAAGGTGAATTTAGTTTGAGGAAAATCCAAAAGTCACAGGGCACCAAATCTGGGTTATAGGTGGCTGAATCACCTGGGTGATTTGATGTTTCACAAAAAAACTCTGCAGGAGACATGATGCATGAGCAGGCATATTGTTGTGATGAAGCTGCCAGTCACAAACTGCCTATAGCTGCGGCCTTCTGAGTCATTCCAGTAGTTCCTGTGGATGAATGTTTGAGCTTAATGCAAAACCTGATGCAGATTTGTTGCTCTACTTACTCAGTCACTTTGAATGTGATAGCCACACAGTGCACATGCTCACTCAATGGCATCTACCACCCCCACTGACTGGTACAGTGAGGTCATCATTGTTCACACATGTGCATTCCTGTCCACTCTCCTTGACTGCCAGGTCACATCAATGTCACGCAAACTGTTCTCATTATATTAACAATGGCTGGACTTTTTCTGGACAGACCTTGAGTGTGCACTTATCACCTGTACAATCTTAGGAATGGAGGAGGAGATAGAAGGAAAAGAATATTGTTTATCCCACGTTGAATTGGACTTTTCCTTACTTTCGTCCTCAAACTCAGTCACCTAATACAGTTTCTTCTCCTGCTCTAGGCTTTGTTGCTGTCCCTGTTAGGTAGAAAACACCCAGCAGACTAGGCTTGGTCCCAGGACTGCTGTCTTCTCTGCTGATTGGGCGCCTTGTCTCACCAGTTCACTGTGTCCCTTCACAACCTCCAGGTGTCCTTGAAGGCCTCCATCCTCGCCTGGGACTACGCCACTGCAGCGGCCATCCTGTTCGTGAGCAACCGGCTCCTGTACCGGCTCGATGCGTCCCGCCAAGTCCTGCAGGTGGCCAAGGGGCTGCACAAGCTGTGGCCCGCCACGCCAATGGCCCCGCAGCTGGTCATTCGCCAGGCCCGAGTATCGGTCAACACAGGTAGGTGCACCCTGCTCCCCCCTGCCCAAGGCCGCTGCCGCTGCTCCCGGGTCCTGCCAACCGCCGCCCGCCATCCCCAGGGCCTTCATCACCAGCACAAAGGGTTGGCATAAAGGGCCTCAGAGCCAGAGCCGCAAAGAAAATTGTGAAAGGGTGTGAAAAGTACTAATTGGAGCTTTTGTCTTCTAACAAATCCGTCCTGCTGCTTTCAAACAGGGAATCTGAATGCTGTGCTTCTGCCTAAGAGCCTTTAAAAAGCAGATTAGAGTTCCGCTTTCTCTTAGCTGTCCTGTCTCCTTTTGGCGGGCTCTTGACAGACACTGAGGTAATCCGCCGGTTTCCGTCACGTCACTCGCAGCAGCCGCGCTGCACCTGATTTGGCTGGAAACACGCTCCTTCCTCCTGTCACCGTGAGCGCCTCGGAAAACAAGGCTGCGAGGCTGTGTGCGAACCTGAGGCGCCTGGCGGAGGGCGGGGCGGAGCAGGGGCGGGGCCTGCAGGGGCCGGCCACGTCCACTTCCGCAGACTCCGCCCTCGCGAACC